>PVJX010049329.1:0-11103 GCA_004027295.1 Dolichotis patagonum
GGAAGGCTGAGGTGGAAGGCTGAGGAGGAAGGCTGAGGAGGAAGGCTGAGGAGGAAGGCTGAGGAGGAAGGCTGAGGTGGAAGGCTGAGGAGGAAGGCTGAGGAGGAAGGCTGAGGAGGAAGGCGGAGGCTGAGGAAGGCTGAGGCTGAGGAAGGCTGAGGCTGAGGAAGGCTGAGGCTGAGGAAGGCTGAGGCTAAGATGGTGATTCAAGGTCAGCCTGCCCTACACAGCAAGTTCAAGGCCATTGTGGAACACAGCAAGAGCCTGTCCCCCCAGAATGGAAACTTCAACTAAGTCCTTGGCTAGAAGGTCCACTAACCCTCAATTAATACTTGATTTATTCTTCTTTTAAACTGTAAACAGAAAAAAAAAAAGAGGGGAAAGCCCATAACTGTTTTTTTTTTTGGTGCTGGGCATTGGACCCAGGGCCTTGGCACTGAGCTAAGCTAACCTCTCCATCCAAAAGAAAACAGTATTTTTTAGAGTTCAAAGGCCATAGAAAAACTTACTTGCTGCAAACAATAAGATGCCATAATTATAAATGCTCTGCTTTGTTTTATTCAATGATACCAACACACAGCATTATAACCAAAAAGATATCTTTGTCTTAGGGTTTTGTTTGTTTGTTTGTTTGTTTGAGACAGGGTCTCACTCTGCAGTCCAGGCTGGTCTTAAACTATGTAGCTCAGGCTGATCTCAAACTCACAGCAATCCTCCTGCCTCAGCCTCCCAAGTGCTGGGATTATAGGCATGTGCCACCACGCCTTCCCTGCCTGCCTTTTTTTTTCCTTCTCTCTTTTCTTCTTTCCTTCCTTCTTTCATGTGTATTGCTAGGGACTAAAGCCAGGGCTTTGTGCATCCATTTCTTAATACAACCATAACTTGCTGTTACCTATGGACTAACCTATTGATTTCTTTTTTAATAATATCTAAATATCGGAGCACACCAATGATTTGAGCAATGAGTGGTTTAACCTTAGTCTACACTGTGTTTGGCACCTCTAAATCACTGAAAGGTAATCTCTGGAGGCCCCAAGTATGTTACATTCTCCTTTACAATTCTAAGTATAGAGACTTGTGCAATTATACCTCATCATTTCAATACATTCATCCACTATATTTCAGCCAAATTCAAGACTTTACAGACAATTCTGTGCCTTAATTATACACACAATTTAAAGAACCCTCCCAACCACAAAGGCACTAAAACTTACATATTCGGAACATGGTCAATTATTTTATATTTAAGACTTTGAATTATCTAGCTGCTACTGATACTCAACGTAGTAAATTAAAATATTTTTGAGTCTTCATCTATCCAGAAGTTTTTCCAAATAAAGTGGGTGTCTGCTGTTTTCTTTACATTTTTAGTCATTTCTAAAAACAACTTTTGCCAGGCGTGGAGTACATGCCTGTAATTTCAGCACTCTGGGAGGCAGAGACAGGAGGATCTCCCTGAGTTTGAGGCCAGCCTGGGCTACATAGTGAGACCCTGTCTCAAAAACCAAAAAAGAAAACAAAACAAAATTTTAAAGACAAGACTCTAGCAGTAGTGTGTAGACAACATACATTTTTGTCTTGAGTGGTATAAAATAAAAACTTGAAGCCAAACTTCTCCAACAGACTTTCCCTTAATTATGCTAGAAAAACTTGAAAATGGCCAACCTCACTAGCAACTTTCAAGCTATTGTGGACCATCCTATTTTCTAAATTTTGCCTTAGACATTAAAATTAGGGGGAAAAAGACTAAAAGAACTTTGTACTTCCTCTGAAATAAGCTTCATCTGTGAAAATACAGCTTACAAAAATTCCTAGAGCTAAGGAATTTTTATGAGTCAGAATTAACCCCTCATTTAACACAGCTTTTAATGGTTTCACATACCTGCTTTCTTTTCGTTTAATTCAGTTTGTCTCCATAAAGGAACACCAAAAAATTCAAGTCCATTTATTTTAATAGTGGTATGGAACAAGTGTTAAAAATGCTATTAGTGCACTAATACTCCAGCTGTTTTCTAAAAGAACTTCTGACAGTGAATTCTATCATGCTTCCAAAGAACCATTAGCATTTTAGCGTCCCACTTAAAATCTCTACTGAAATTGTTTTGGCTATGAAAAAAATGCAATCATCTGAGATTGCACATTAACCTTATGGAAATTAAATTTCTTGGAGATTTGCTGCCTCTACTGTGCAATTATTATTATGATATTTTATTTTTTTACTATAATCTATCAAGTGTCTTAAAGGAAAGGCAATTGTCTAAAAAATAATCCATCAAAAATATTTCCTTTTATCAACTGTAACTGGAATCGTTACATTTAATCATTCAACAAGGGTCTTATCTTTTCTTTCATTTTTAGCCGTGAGACGTGGCCATCTTTTTACAACATGAACAAATTAAGAAGATAAAAATATTTGGAAAAACATTAACTTTTTTCTTTTCTTCTCTTCTCATTTTCTTCCTCGGTGCTGGGTACTGAACTCAGGGCTATACGTGCTAAGTACATACTTGACCTCTGAGTGACACCTCCAACCCGAACTTAACTTTCTGTGCAAACTTTACTGTTGTCAATCGTGTTTTCACTGAGCAGGTTAATACCATGAGTAGTCTCTATCCCACAGAACAAAAATGGCTTTAAAATAGCAGGAAAAGAATGGCTACTTTTAACCAGAGACAATTTTTTAAAATTTTACATTTTCAGAATACTATGACAGAGAATTGGACAGGCTTGAACACAGAGTGCTGTAACAGTTAATAGTGTGACGCCTGGGAAATGTTTCTAGAGAATAACCCACAGTCTTTACAGGAAGTACTAGACCATGTTTCCAGTCATAAATACGGAGAACAAGGTTCTGCTCGCTGCCTCCAAAGAGGTGGGCTCCAGAAGGGCAGCCTGTCCCATTTTAGAAACGATACCATGAAAGTGATTCTCAATTCCCGAACTCCATTCTTCCTCAACTGTTTTCCTTCCCACTGTATTTTTCTGTCAGCCGCCCAGGTTCCACAGGGTGATGGGCTTCCGTGGGGACACAGCACAGGTTTCCCTTCTTTCGCACTAAGAAGGGTGTGTTCTAAGAGGTATGCGGAGGATAAAAGCGTTTTATACAGAAGCAGTAAAAACTTCACAACTGAAACAGTGCCAGAAACAGGGCAACAACTCGTCAGAGGCCACAAACTGACTGGAAGGAACTTTGAGATCAGAAAAGTCTGGCCTAAGGGTTCGTGCAAACTTTATCAGAAAACTGTAGAATCTCAAGCACAGGTAAATTCAAACACTGAAAGATGTGGAAAATCTCCTAAAAGGGAATGATAGAGACATTTCTTGCCTCGTAAGTTAAAAATCACAAGACAAATTAGACTGTTCACATGGGCAGTACGGTACATTATTAATCCCAAACTGATCTTAAGATAGTCCAAGTGGACCAATCACAAAAAGGATCCTGGTGACTCAATTATCCAATCACCTATGACTATCAATTTAGTCTGGCCTGGGGCTGCTTCTTACAGGGAGGTGGCCTCCCATGACGCACAATATGTTTCTCTAAGCTGTCCAGAATGGCCACAGCAATCTGCTGGACATGGGGATCGGTCTGTTCATGTTCTTTGATGTTATATAAATGTTGCAGTCCTCCTTCTTCAATCAGCATGCTGCAGTACCTTGAAGCTGAAAGGAAACAAGAGAAACAGTCTGATAAAAGCCATTTATCACCAACCAATGGTCAACATTAAATGTAGAGAAGCTGAGTTCCCGCTAAATCAGGAGCAAGACAGGGATATCTGCTATCACTACTCCTATTCAGTTCATGAAGTATCAGCCAGAGCAAGCAGGCAAGAAAAAAAATGGTACAAATATGTGTAGGAAAAAAAGAAGTCAAATTAGCATTATTCAAAGATGATATGATACTCTGCATATAAAGACCCAGAAATTCCACCAAAAGACTCCTAGAATTAGTAACCAAATTCAGTCGCATAGCAGGATACAAAATCTGCACATTAAAAAAACAATAGCATTCCTGTACAGCAATAATAAACTCACTGACAAAGAAATTAGAGAAACCTTTCTCAGTAGTCTCAAGAAAAATTAAATATTTAGGAATACACTAACTGAAGAAGAAAAGACCTTACAGTGAAAGCTACAATACTCTGAAAAACAAGATCAAAAGAGCACATCAGAAAATGCAAAGATATCCCTTTCCTGGATATGCAGAACAAATATAGTGGAAAAGCCCATATTTCCAAAACTGTTACACAAATTTAATGTGATCCCAATCAAAATATTAACAGCACTCCTCACAGAACTGGAAAAAGCAATCCTAAAATTCATATGGAATTAGAAGAGATACAGAATAGCAAAAGCAATCTTAGGCAACAAGAGCAAGGCAGGAAGCATTATAATCATGGACTTCAAGTTATACTACAAAGCTAGCTACAGTGATTAAAAAACAAACAAACAAACAAACAACAACTGCATGGTATTGGGGGGAAAAAAGACATGGATCAGTGGAACAGAATAGAGAATCCAGAAATAACTCCACACACACTCAGCTACATGATATTTGACAAGGGAGCCAAAAATTTACTTGGAAGGAAGGAAGAGCGGCCTCTTTAACAACGGGTTCTAGGAAAACTGGCTGTCCATATGCAGAAGATTGAACCTAGACCTGTATCTTTCACCAAGTAATAAACTAAAATAAAAATGGATCAGAGATCTAAATGTGAAAACAAAAACCCTTTATCTGCTAGAAAATAAAATAGGTAAAACTCTTGAAGTCATAGGCACAGGCAAGGACTTTTTTTTTTTTAACAGAACCTCAATAACACAAGAAATAGTACCAAGAATCAACAAATGTATCACATCAAATTAAAAAGTTCTGGGCAACAAAGGAAACAACATAGTAAAGAGCCAGAATGGGAAAAAATGTGTCTAATGTATTTATTTACCAAGCAGCTTGATCACGTCAAGACTCGTGTTCAAGTTTTTTAGGATTGGCCTGAAGTAGCTAATATTATAGGACTAGTTTAATTTTTTCTGCTGTTTCTACTGAAAGCTTCAGCCATTCAGTTCTTTTTATCCTGTACTGGAGACTGAATCCAGGGCCTCTGAGCTGAGCTACATTCCCAACTGTTTTAAATTCTGAGACAGGGCCAGGGTCTTGCTGAGTCACTACATTCTCTACACTGGGCTCACACTTGTAATTCTCCTGCCCCAGGCTCCTGGATTGCTGAGATTACAGGAATGCACCACTGCAGCTGCCAAATTCTTGCTACTCTGTTTGGAACTCAAATATTTCCCAATGGTACATGAGCTCCAAAAATTGTTAGTTAGCAGCAACCTGGTATTCTTTCTCATGCTGAAGTTTCACCATAGGTATGCACAGATGTAACATTCAAAGACTCCAGGGACCTTAAGAAGATTTCTGTAGTTTTATGTGTGTAGTGCTAGAGATCAAACCCAGAGCCTCACATATGCCAAGCACTAAGCACATGTTCTCCCACTGAGTCACATTCTCAGCCAGGAGTTCTTGGTAACTGCAGCTGTTGCCTCTGCATTACTCTGCATCACAACCCCAACACCGCCGAACTCTGCCCGACTGCTCTCTTCAGCTCAGTCAAATTGCTGTATTGTGCCTGGTTCCCCCACCTTGTACCAGGGCTATGGTTTGAATAGTTCCTCTCCAAACTCAGTGGTTGCCATGTGACAGTATTAAGAGGCAAGATCATTAAGATGTGACTAGGTCATGAGGGCTCCTTCCTTGTTACTAAGATTGAGACCCTTACATGACAGGCTTCGCACAGCAGCGGGCTGCCATGCTCACCCACCACTGTGTCTTATGCTAAGTTAGGGTACAGCATAGCCCGCACCAGACATCAAGGGCTCGGCATCTTGGACCTCTGGCATCCAGAACTGTGAGAAGTAAGTTTCAGTTTTTAAATTTGTTTTTTTAATTGGTACTGGGGATCGAACTCACGACCTTGCTCTTGCAAGGCAGGTGCTTATGCCACTGAGCTAAATCCCCAGCCCCAAGTTTCAGTGTTTTATGATTGATTTACCTAGACTCAAGCATTCTTTTTTTTGTAGTACCGGGGATCGAACTCATGACCTCACACCTGCCGCTGAGCTAAATCCCCAGCCGCAAATATTCTTTTATAGCAGCACAAAATGGACTATGAGAATCACTGTATTGCAAGGAAGAAAACCAGGTAAACTGTATATATAGATCACTCCTTTCCATTCTTCAGATAACAGAATGCTTTCTGCCTTGGTCTATGGTATAGAGAGGTTTTTTCCAAATTTCCTCTCCACTTACTGTTTCCCTAGTGGGCTAGTGGGATCCCCGTTATTGCTGTCATGGCCCAGGGTATGAATTCATCATATTTTCTTGTTTTCCTTTGTGTTGCTGGAGTTGCACCCAGGGCCTAATGTGTGCTGGACAAGCTTTCGATGGCTGTGCTGTATCCCAGACCCTTTCTGGGAGGGGGCACAACTGCTTGCTTGGCACTCGGGGTGGGACACAGGGCCTCGGCCCTGAGCTACAGCCCCAGCTCCTGTTTAATGTTTTAACACAAACTGTGAATACTCCTGCCTCAGCCTCCCAGAATTAGAAGCATGTGTAACCACACCCAGCCTGCAGCTCATTTTTGTTTCGTGTTTTGAGATGGGGTCTGCAGGCTCCCAAGTAGCTGGGATGACAGGTGTATGCACCACACTCAACTCTACTGCATGTTCTGCACTTAAAATCACACGAAAATACTCCAGTATGTGGACAGTTCAGTGACAGTTTACAATTCTCTACAGCTGGACCTCTGCTTGGGGTTATTTGCTCTCATAAATAATGTTTGAATGGATATTCATGTAAAAACAAGCTTTTGCATGTAATATTTAGAACATTTTTTGTAGGCCTGGGAATCAAACCCTGAATCACACACATGCTAGCTAGGCAAGTTCACTACCACTAAAACTATATCCCTACCCTCACTGTTTTGTTTGTTTTGTTTTGTTTTGTTTTGTTTTCCTCCAGTGCTAGGGATTGATCCTAGAGTTTGGGGCAGGCTAGGTAAGTACTGTGCCACTAAGTTACACCCCCAGCCTATCACTACAGGCTCTGAATCTTTAAATTCTATGATTTGAAGTGAGGAGCAGTGGCAGACACCTGCAATCCCAGCACTTAGAATGCTGAGGCAGGAGGGTGGTGAGTTGAAGGCCAGCCTCAGCTACTGTTATGTATGAGTTCAAAGTAAGACTGGACTATGTAGTAAAGTCCTTATTTTACAAAATAAGCCAATCATTGCACTGGGGATTTAGCTCAGTGATGTAAGCACCTGCCTGGCAAGCGTGGGGTTGTGAGTTCGATCCCCAGTACTAAAAAAAAAAAGAAAGCCAAGCAACCAACCAACTAAATAGCTAAGTACAATTTTAAATTTCATGATGTTTGGACTGTTATCTCATTCATTGCTGTCATTCAGCATTGCCAAACTTCTTCCAAAAGAATACATTTAGTTCATAACCTGTAATTTGTTTACATTATACCTTTAGAAGTCAGTATCTTTAAAAAGTATTGCAAAAGGCAAATTTGAAATGGCTTTCCTCTAAAAGGATAATTTTCTTTTAAGAAGAAAAACCATAATTCTGTTTTTGTTACATACGATTCTTGCTGCAGACGTGTTGCATGGCCCAAACTGCCCACAGCTGGACGCCTGGTGTTGTAAAACAGCCAAGTAAAGGGAAAAATGGATTGAAGGACCTAGGGATACAAAATGAAAGGAGTCAAAGTTACATTTGCTATAGAATGTCTTTCTTTCTTTCATTTTTTTTTGAGACAGGGTCTTGGCTATGTTATCTAGGCTACACTTGAATTCACTACCGTGGACAGGCTGCCTTCTACCCTGCCTCAGTCTTCCGAGTACTAGAATCCGAGGTTTGTGCCACCGCGCCTGGTTTGCGGCATTTTTTAAGCAGCAATTACTAAACTTTTCATTTTAGAAATGTCCTCATATAAATGAACTCCAAAACATCTTGTCTTAGGCATTTCTGAAAGGATGGAATTCCAACATGCTTTGGTATAGAAAGGGGAAGGGAAGAGAACAGAGTACTAAAAGGGGGGAAAAAGTTTCGAAAGCATTTTTTGGTCTTAAAGATACACGATTTGAAGACTAACAAACCTTGATTTAGAAACTAAGACACCAAGAAGTTAGCTGATAATGTGTAGGAGCAGAATAGCATGAAAGTCTAGAATTAGCCTTTCTGTGTCTACTGTCCTGAACAACAAGGGTACCACATACGCTAGGCAAGTAAAAATGTTGGCAGAACCAGAAAATATGAAGCAGACACCAAAGTAAGTTGTAATGACATTAATTAAGCAGCAACCTGGAAGACTCTGTGTAAGAGTAACTTGGCTATGAAGTCACCCAATCGCTATAACAGGGTTGAGCAGTCAGTAGTTCCTTTGATAAATCATTTTACAAACTACCTTCCCGTCAGGACAAGGCATTTCTTCTAGATCCTATAACATGGTCATGTTTTTTTAGACTTCCATACATTTACAAACTGCTTTCTCTTCCTCAAATTTCTTGATCCTATTTAATTTTCCAGAATTATCCAGGCATAGTGGTGTAATGCCTGTAATCCCAGCACTCAGGAGGCTGAGGCAGGAGGAATACCATGTGTCCAAGGGACTACATAGTGAGACTCTGTCTCAAAAAACAAAAATTTTCAGTTCACTGTTGACTTCTTTGAAAGCATTTAAACATTTTTCAGTGTAGACTTAAAGGCTTTCATGTTTAGTTTTTACATATATCTAGCATAGTGGTCATTTGATTTCCTTCACTAGACTATAAGATTCTTGTATACAGCACAATGTCTTGGTCATCTTTGAATTTCCCTTTTTTTTTTTATCTTTGAATTTCAAGAGCACAGAATAAATCTTTGGGATTTGTAGTCAGTAAGTATTCAACAAAGGAAGGAATGATATGAATTACAGGTGTTATTAAAAAATCCAAATTTTTATTTTATTTTATTTTTATTTTATTTTATAAGATACTAAGGATTGAGCCCAGACTCTAACGCATGTTGGACAAGCCCTCTACCACTGGGCCACATGTCAGCTCTTTTTATTTTTTACTTTGAAGTAAGATCTTACTGAGTCACCCAGGCTCAGCCTAAGAAGCAGCTATGATTACAGGCCTATGCATCACACTCAGCTACACTGCTGCTTTTAAGACAGTATTAGAGGAGATGACTAACATCTAACAGGTTGATCCGAAGATAAAAAGATTGGGCTACTGGCATATTGCAGATTATTGTGACAGTTACCTGTATGCGACCATCTCACACTCTGGAGTTGGCCATTTCAAAATAGCTGAGTGCTACAAGACACAAGACACAGAGAAAGGGTTACAGCATTTACTTAGCATTATGGTGTAACACCAAAAGGCTCTGACAACTGCACCGTTATGAATGTTGTTTGCAGTCCTCCAGAAAACACCGAATGTCCTACCAAGTCGTCAAGAAGAGAATTCCTCTGGCTACGGCTCAGTGTCCAGGCCTGTTCCCCTCTGGATATTAAGTGGGCGATGATACCAGCTGCGAAGTAACTCACTTCCACTTCAACACTGTGCAGCAGACTACTGATGTGGTCAATAAAATCCTTCCACATTAGTTCAGAATGTAATTCTTGTACTTCAGCTATATTATTCTGGGGGACAAAAATAAAAATTAAAGTAATATAAAAAACAAATTTAATTGGCCCTGAAGCAAGGCCAGCAGACTGCTATAACTGCTGATTTCAAACAGGAGCCTAAAAAGAATTCTTTCTGTGGTCTGTTGACCATTTCAGAACTTTGGAAATGTAATGGTCAATTCATCAGAAAGAAATAGCAGGTGAGTGTGGCAGACTTTCGGAGATCTGTAGGAGAGAGACCCTGGCGCCTAGGGACCTGCACCATGCAGTTGACTCGGGGTGCCGGAAGAGGGGGAGGGGGCTCCTCCCCTCTCTGGGGGGTGGCTGTGAGCCTGCAGGGGTACGGGCTGAGAATCAAACATCTCATGTTGTCCTGTCCCCCGTCCCGTGCCCCCCCCCAAGCAAGTGGGAGCCAGTGAACTACACATCTTATGAAAAGATTGGCTATGTTATTTAGTATGAGCTCCCCGTATGCAAAGATATGGACAACCACTTGGACGAAAACAAGAGACAATATGACAGATAGTGAAGATCTCTGGTTGTCTAGCTTTGAAATTTATGCTTTCTTATGTCCCGTTCTGTTCTGTTTTATTGTGTTTAATTTTACCCCCTTTTAAAATAAATGTAACTTCTAGAGAGGGGGAAAAAATCCATTATCTGACATGCAGAATATACTGGGCATTAATAGAAAATGAGATGATACAGAAAAAAATCATTAGTGATATAAAACAGAAAATAGCCAAACCACAGTACAAAAAAAAAAACTGGGGAAAAAGTTAATAAAGGACTTTGGTGATCTGAAACACATTACTGAGCAATTTGACATACTTGTAATTGGAAGTCTAGAAAGAAATGTGGTAAAATGGTAAGAGAAAATATTTGAAGAAATAAGATAAAAAATGTTTCCAATCTGATGAAAATTACAAACCTAAAGGTTCAAAAGGCAAAAAAATGTCCACTTAAGATTTTAAAAGACACCTAAAAATCTATTTAAAAATGAAAGAAAAAAAAAAAAGACAGGCATAGTGGCACATGTTTGCAATCCTAGCACTTGGAAGGCTGAGGCAGAAGGATTGCCTCAAATTTGAGACCGCAGTTCAAGGACAACCTGAACTGTATAGTGAGACTCTGTCTCAAGAGCAAATAAAAAATAAAAGATTTTTCCACACAAATAAAACCAGAGTAAAGTGCATGGCTATACCTTCAGAATAGGAAATGTGAAAAGAGGACTGAGATATAGTTCAGAGGTACAATGGTTACCTCACTTGCAAAAAGTTTTTCTGTTAAATCCCCCTTACAAGACAGAAGATGGGGAGGGAGGGAGAGAGGGAAGAAGAGAGAGAGAGAGAGAGAGAGAGAGAGAGAGAGAGAGAGATAGAGAGAATATAAAAGAGCTGAGTGTGGTGGTGCACACCTCTAATCCCAGC
>PVJX010049330.1:0-11144 GCA_004027295.1 Dolichotis patagonum
GCAGTCCTAGGCGGCACCATAACACCAACTCCACAGACCCGCCACCCCTCCCCCACGTCCACCCAGAGAAGGCTGGCCACACACATCAGAAACTCAGCGGACCGTCGTCCACACCCCTCCCCCAACCCCGCCCCCCACTGCACCCACCGGGCCACTCAAGGATCAAGGGCGACCAGAAAAGCCTGACAGGGGTGCGGGCGCTGTCAGGACAGTAGTCCAGCGGCCCTTACACAGCACTGCTCAGTGCTGGCAGGTCCCAGACCAGGGCTTTGTCTTCCGTGGAAAAAAAGGACGCAGGCAGTCACACCGCACGCCAGTAGCCTGGGGTGTGGCTGCGTTCGTTCGTTCGCAGGCGTGGCTGTGCACCGGGATCTGGCTGACTTGCTGTGAGGTTACGGAGACAGTCTCAGCCGTGGGCGGAGCCTGCCTGTGAGATTGGCAGCTGAGGGGCGTGGCCATGGCAGGGTCTCACTATGTAGGTCAGGGCAGCATTCAACTCACTATGTAGCTCAGCTTTTTCCCTAAACATTCCTTGAAAAACAATTACTCGGGCTCTATCACTCCCCAGATCAAACACGTATCAGATTTATTAGTAAAGCACACATAAAAGCACAGTACAGAACTAAAATTTAAGAATTTATATTTGAAGAAAAAATTTCAAATTAGAAGTATTTGACTGGTCTTGATATAAATTCATGATCCAAATTTAAGTGGCTCTAACAGTTATATTTCCCTAATCCACACTTTCTCCCATCATCACAAAAGTTTGTACCTGTTTCGGAAATTACACATCGCTCTTCCATTCATATTCTCAGTTGATGATCCTGACTCTGGTTTCACAATCAACTTTTACCTACTACTTTACTAATATCCCTATTTTATTTTCATGAGTTATCTGTGAGCCTTTTTTCAAACAAAATTCAAGAATTATTTAATTGCCTATTTCATCTCATCTATCTCCTGTAAACTCCTAACATTCACGATTTAGCACCTGCTATCACACTGAAATTGTTCATTATCAAATATACCCCAGCTAAATCTCCAGCCCTGAAATTCACTTCTCACTGGACCCGTCAGCCCCGCCCCCCATGGCTCGCTGGCCCCTCTCCCAACACTTTCTTCCAGTTTACCCCCTTCGCTACTACTTCACTACTTCGCAGACAGCTCCTCACTCCTTGTTCCTGCCCCCTCCTGTGGCCTGTTAACCTGTGAGTGCACTGAAGCTTAAGCTTAGAGCTCTTCTCTTGTTTAGTCATACTCACTTCCTTGGTAATTTCATCAAACATGTAGACTTAATATCTGTAAATGTAAACTTTCAGATTTTTCATTTCAGCTTAAACCTTTCCTAAAATCCCAAAATGATGCATTCAAGTGCATATTCAGTGCTCTCATTTGTATACCTCACATCTAACATACCTACAACTAAACTGCTAATCAATAAAGATTCAATATTGGCTCTACTCACAGCCTAATTTTTTAAATTCAGAAATGGCAATGTGTTCCTCTAATTGGTCATACCTCATGGTCTTCTTTTTTGTTTGTTTGTTTTAAACTTTATTTATTTATTTATTGGTCTTTTTGGAGCTTGTAATTTTTTTTTTTTTTTTTTTTTTTTTGTACCGGGGATCGAACTTATGACCCCGCACTTACCAGGCAGGTGCTTATGCCACTGAGCTAAATCCCCAGCCCCTCTCATGGTCTTCTTGACCCATCTGTCTCTTACACTTTTAACTTCTAATCAGGAAATCCTATTGCACCTGCCTTCAAGATCTAACTATGTCTCACCAACTCCACTTTAATGTTTGTCTAAGACAACATCATTTCTTGCCTAAACGACCACAACAGGCTGTCATCTACCTTTGTCCTTTCTAGACTTTAGAGGTTATGAACACAGCAACTAAACTGTGGAAATCCTTCAGTAGAACCAGTTTTCAGAGTATAAGGCTGTGTTTATATAAGGCTTCTAAGACACTATGCAAAGTGCTCCTGTATAACTCCATATCTCCCACTATTTTTTACCTGTTTAGTCCCATAATCAAACCTAAAAAACCTTATTTAAGGGCAACCCATTCAGGACTCCTTCTGTCTCTCTCCCAAACAGAAGCTTTCTTTCTCTCAATAAATATATTCTGCTCAAAACAAAACAAAATCTTATTTAAGGCTGGATGTTGTGGCATATGCCTGTTACCCCAGCACTTGGGAGGCTGAGGCAGGAAGATTGCTGTGAATTCAAGGCCAGTTTGAGCTACAAAATGAGTTCCAGGCCAGCCTAAAATGCATATTGAAACCTTGTCTTGAAAAGACAAAAAAGGGGGGGGACAAAAACCCTTATTTAAAAATGTAGCCCCTCTCCCAGGACTTCTTATTCTCTTTACTCTGCTCCCCATAAAGATTCTAAGGTTCCTAATTTTTTAATTTAATTTGCCTACTCCAGAACAGCCTTTAGTTTCAAATATTGGCCTTGCATAGAGTATCCGTTATAAAATTTATAAAGAAGGCAAAGAAATCTTAACTTACTCCTTTAACATGCTCAAAAGTGACATTTTTCATCTGAACAAGATCTACAGCAGAATCAATCCCTATGGTAGTCCAGAAGCAGACTAAACGAAAGAAAACAGATGTTAATATTCGGCAGATTAATAAAATTCCAAGCATCTTGTTTTTCAATGCAAGAAAGAAATCCTACAAAAACTGAACATTTGAGAACTCAGTTCAAATACACTGGATCAAAGTACAGAAGAGAAACTAGGTTTTCTGGATTTCTAGATCATGTTCACATGCAAGTGATTCATATTAAAGACGTGTATTTTTATACTTTCATTTAAAACCAATAATTATTTTACTCTTCTTGTAATACTTAATAGAAACCTTAAATCAATGATTATCAAATTTCAGTATGAATTTTTAAAAATCACTTGAAAACTGTTAAAATGCAAGTGTCCAAAACCATGTTACACACTAATGGTTTGCAGATTTCAGAAAGAGCCCAAGAAGTTGCATTTTTAAGGAGCACCTTTAATTTTTCTGATACAACTGGTCCATTCATTTAATAAAAGAAAGGGAAACTTAAATTATTTCACTTTTCAAGTATTCTTCAGTAGTGACATCTTTAAATGTATGAGAGGAAGAGTTTGGTAAGATAATATACCTAGGAGTTAGTCTGATCAACTATTGTAAGGCTTTTTAAGGTCCTCAGGTCCTCAGGTCCAAGTTCTCAAGTAGAGCAGTTACACATGAGTAAAGAGTGATTTATGATAACTTCATGAGACTGAATTATTGCCATTAAGATGCAGTGAAATTTAAAGGCAAAAAATGAGGAAAAAGAAATGTTTGCTGGCACATGTCTGTAATCTCAACATTCTGGGAGACTGAGGCGGGAGGATCTCAAGCTCAAGTCCACCTGGGCAACTCAGTGAGATTCTGTCTCAAAATAAAAAACTG
The DNA here is from genome assembly GCA_004027295.1 of Dolichotis patagonum. NCBI lineage: Eukaryota > Metazoa > Chordata > Mammalia > Rodentia > Caviidae > Dolichotis > Dolichotis patagonum. The sequence goes on from PVJX010049330.1 coordinate 3,442, forward strand.
AAAAAAAAAAAGAACTGTGGAGGTAGCTGAGTGCAGGTCTTTGGTTCAACCCCTTACGCAAACAGAAAAAAAAATCAGTAACAGAAGAAATGCCTAACACATCAAGAACATACAAGTGAGAGAATACATATGTAAAACGGTAGTTCTAGAATGGATACTAACAGTTTGAGCCTAATAAAGTGTTTGTTTAAGGATCTTAGATACTTAATTGTAGAGAATAAACGTGGTAAAAACTGAATGATAGCTGAAAAGGTAATTGGAACCATCTAAATCTGATAATATAATTGTATTTCAGAACTGCAAACTGAAAAGATACTGGATTCATTTGATTATTTTAAGAAAAAATTCAATTTATGGACTTGTCTTTGAAACACAAGAATTTCTTTTATTGTTATTATAAAATTCTACATGATGTTAAAATTTGATTATCTCACATACATCATTTTCTAAAACTCTAGAAAAGTAACCACTAGGAATGAAAAGCCTTGTAGTGCAATCCACCAGAAGGGCCTTGCCAGGTGTCCCGCCCACGAACCTCCAGAACCGCAACCTAAAATCAGCCTCTTCTCTTATAAAGTACTCAGCCCTGGGTATTTCAGTGTAGCAACACAAAAAACCTACATCATAAATCTACAAGGAAAAGAATAGTGACAAGGAAAGAATATTTAAAGAAATAAAACAAGTTAACATGGCAGATAAATAAAAGCATCCTTACCAGATAAAAATGGATTTTTAAAGAGTCCCTAAATACCAAACAGCAGCAGAACAAAGAGAGCTAGACATGTTTGCCTTGAAGGAGTCTGGAAGAAAAAGAGAAAGATTTCAGTTCTATGCCACCAATGAGATAGATATTGCAGCTAAATGAGATGAAAATATCAGGTTACTGATAATCACACTTTTATCACACGCAGTTTTGGAAGATGGCATTCTTGTCCACAACTGCACGGTTTCCTTTCAGCATCCTCTTCCGCAAAACTTCATGAAACCACATGTGCTTCTGTCCAGTATTTCCACTCAACACAGCTTAACTTATGATGGAATACACACACCCATGTAAAAAGATGGGTGATATTTTTGTTTTTTGAGACAGGCTCTCACTATGTAGTGCAAGCTTTCCCTGAACTCACTATGTAGCCCAGGCTGTCTCAAACTCATGGTGATCCTCCTGCTTCAGCCTCCTGAATGCTGGGAAACAGGATAGGTGATTTTAGAAAAGTCATTTATAATAGTTTAAATGTAGGACTATGACATTCTTTCAATTATTCTTCTCAAGTCAACTTACCATTTGTTTTTTGTGTTAATGTTTGAGCTGTCAGAAAACCGTCTGAAAACCCAGTTTTAAATGCATCTTGATGACCTGCAAGTATTTTTTTGTTTTGTTTTCATGAGTCTGTCCAAACTCTCAGTATCTGATTCTCTGTCCCTCAAAAGAAACCCCTAAATGCACAAAATAACACAACAGTATTTATTGGTCAACTGTACAGACAGTAATAATCCCCATTTATGTCATGACCACCCACTAAAACTTAATTGAAAGTCTAAAATTTCATTTGTATTGTCAATGTGAACAGTTAAGATTCAACATCAATTAATCAACTGACCAGGATACTAATCCTAGATCCTACATGCACACACATCAATTATTATTATTATTTTTTTGTCAGCACCAGAGATCAAACTCAGGACCATGCGCTTGCAAGGCAGGTGCTTGTGCCACTGAGCTAAATCCCCAACCCCAAAAGATTCTGGATTTTTTTTTTTTTTTTTTGGTACCGGGGCTCGAACTCACAACTTTGTGTTTGCCAAGCAGGCACTTACACCGCTGAGCTAAAATCAATTACTAACATAAAGAAAGTGTCATTACTCTCAGCCTTACACTAAACTGAAAACACTGTCACATAATATTTAGGATTTCAATGGCCTGATAGTCATACCACTGCATATTCATATATACCACTCTGCATATATTCATACCGTACATCTCTGCAAGAGGAAAAATTTCATTACCTTACTAAGATTAAAATATTACCCTGCATGGCTAGACATAGTGGCACATACCTGTAATCCCAGCACTCGGGAGGCTGAGGCAGGAGGGTCATTGTGAGTTCGAGGATAGCCTGGACTACAAAGTGAGTTCAAGGCCAGCCTGAATGCACAGCAAAATCCTGTCTCAAAAAGACAAAAAAAAAAGGGATGAGGATTTAGCTCAGTGGTATAAGTGCCTGCCTGGCAAGTGAGAGGTCATAAGTTCAGTCCCTGGTACCAAACAAAACAAATCAAAGCAAAACAAAACAAAAACAAAACTACCCTGCACATACCAAGCCTAACTCTAAAGATGTAAAGATGATTAAGTCATTGATCTTAAGGTTTCCATTCTACCGAGAAACAATACATAAATATTTTTTTAAAAATGATTTCTGGTATCATTAGAAATGCTAGTATGATAGCAAAAGAAATGCTATATATGGAACACCACAAAGACCTTACAGAGAATGGGTACAGAAACCATACAGAGGACAAACCTGACAGAGCCATGAAGCAGTATTCCAGAACTATGTGTGATTAGAGGTCGAAAGCAGAGGACAGGAAAGAGCTAAGTGGCACACTGGAAATGACACAAAAAATGGCCAGTAGAGGCCAAACAATGAAATGCCCTGTACACGAGACTGACTTGGGTCATCGTTTTATTACTGAACTTTTTTTGTTTGAGGTTTACTTTGTTGAACCCATGGCCCTGTGTGCGGCAGAAGCTCTGTACCACTGAGCTACGTGACCAGACTCTAGGTGGTGTTAGACTGACTGACGGGTGGGTCTGGAGGCAAGACAAACATAGCAAGACTAGAGAGAAGAAGACTGAATGAATATTAGAGTAAACCAGGCAAGAAATGGTTACAGCACATCAAAGGCAGTAGAACGAGAAATAAATGAAAAGATTGAAGAAATATTTAAGAGGTTGGATCATAATGATTAATAAATGTGAAAGGTGAGGAAAGACAAATTTTGACTGACCGCAGGCTTACTAGCTTTATTTATACAAGGTTGCTAACTGTGTTTGTACAAGTTACACACAAACATGTATAGGTTGGTAGGAAAATTAAAATCAGCAGCTGTGTAACAAGCAGGTAGAGACAAGTCTGGTACTCAGGGGAGTTATAACAGGTATAATGATTACATAAGTCATTTGTTTCTTATCAGTAAATACAAAGAGAAAAAATTCAATCAACAAGAGAAATCAAATATTGAATGTCCTCACTGTGTTGATAATTTGAAAATTATTGCTTTCTGAAATGTTCAGAAAGGTCTAATTATCTTCTCAAAGGGTGGTACTCCATTCTGTGTTTCTGCTCATCTTTCAGAGGTGGACTACAGACGTCATGTCCTTGATTTCAAAGTTTTAAAATCCTGAGACTATGTAAAAACTAAACAAAACGGTACTGTTTACTTTGTGAGTTGCTAATAGAAACTAAAATGCTTAATTAGGACTCTATAAAGTCTGACAGCACACCTGTACATCTTAGTTTATCTTGCTTTTTATAGTTCTTTTGGCAAACACTTCGATACGCTTTACATTTTTTTCTGTCATCCTTTTTTGCAAAAAAAGAACTTTAAATATTGTATTTCATGTTCATAGTGGAAGAGTAAATAGAGCTATTTCACAGTATAATCTAGAAAACAGGACCGTAACTCCAATAAATTTTTTTCTGGTCTTTTGTTCTTTTTTCTTTTCTGACACCAGAATCACTGTGATAAATTTTGACACTTTTCCCAAAACATGCTAAGTCATTAAAAGGTATTAAACCCAGAATTAATTTGATATTTTCTTGGTAATTACAGCATTTTTTAAAAAAGTATCAGAAATCAGCGTTTCCTAATTCTTCAAACTTTAACCCAACTTGCCCACAGTAATCACTCTTAAAATTCCATGACTGTTATTCTGTGCTCGCAAACATATGTATGCTTTCTATAAAAATTATTCTAGAAATAAAACAACTTTGAGGCTAGTGATATATAGCTCAGTGGCACAGCACCTTCGCAGTATCAGACACAGAAAAAAGGAAAACAAAGTAACTTTGTACAACTGCCTTCTTTCCTTAATAGTATACCATAGATATACTTCAGCACAGGACAGACAGTACATTCTATTTTAATGCCACTTAAAAGTTTTCTGATTTATCTGACTACAACTTATTCAACCATTTCTCAGTTATGGACATTATTCTTTTATTATTATTTTTTTTTGTTTCTTTGGTCTGAAGATTAAACCCAAGGCCTCACATATGCTAAGCACATGCTCTACCAAGGAACTACTATTTCAGCCCCCATTACCTTTTTATTGCTAAAAATAACATTGCAGTGAACATTCTTATACATATATCCTTCAACACATGCAGAAAAATTACTAGTAGTGAAACCCTAAGAACTGGCCTTCGAAGAACCTGTTCTTTTATGTGCCTAGTAATGAGTGAATGCCTTTTCTTTACACTCTCACCAATACTAGGTAATAAACCCTTTTTAATTTACACAGATTTGGCAAAAAAGAAAAAATTAGTATCTTGGAAACTCCAGATTAAAACTCTAGGAAAGTTTTTAAAAGGTTCTTTTGTATTTTTATTTGCTATTTTTGTTAATTGACCATTCATGTCCTTTGCACACTTCACATTTTTATGTCTTCGTAGACTATAAGTGTCACAGTAATCTTTTATTTATACGGCATATATATTTTATATATACAGCATGTATGTGTGTATACTTAGAGAAGCATACTGTGAACACATTTCAATTATGTCCTTGTCTTTCAGTTATGTCATACAAGAATGTATATGTTAATGTAACCATACTGTTTTGCTTTGTTTGGGAGACAGGGTCTCACTATGCAGCTCAGGCTGGGCTTGAACTCACTGTGTAGCACAGGCTGGTCTCGAACTCACAACAATCCTCCTTCCTCAGCCTCCCGAGTGCTGGGATTACTACATACACCACCACGCCATGCGTAACCATACTTTTTAATATGTAATGTTTTCTCTATTTTTGTCTTCATTAAGAGTCCCACCCTCAAACTAAGATTATTATTTATTTATTGCCTTCAGAACTTTAAAATTGGGAATTTATATTTGGTAAAATGTAAAATAAGAACCTGACTAGCTTTTTTTCCCAAATGCATAGCCAGTTAACCTAGCACATTTACTGATAATCTACCACTTGTTCACTGATTCAAATCCTGAATTTTTTTACGTTGACATAGGCCAACACCAGTTTAAATTCTGTAGTTTTACAGTTATTCATAGTACTATACTACTGATTTCTACTGCTAAAAAATACATAACTTCTCAATTTCTATAAGTCTTTAGAGATTTTACTAGGAGTATGCTAGCTTTACAAATTTGGACATAAATGGATACTGTTATAATGCCATGTCCTTCCAAACATGATTTGACATTCTCTTTTGTTTTACTTAGTTCATTTTCTCAGCAAAGCTTCAAATGCACACATGTATATATGTGTAAACATGTATTTCTTGTCAGGATAAACATTGGGTTTTGAACAAACTGTTAATAAAATCTGCTAAAAGAAAGCTGTTATTTTTATGCATTTATTTTGTATGAAAACAAATGAGCTCACTATTTGAACAACCTTTCATTCTCTGGCAAACAATTATATGTCCTACAAATTAAAACTCTGCTCCTTCCTTTAATTTATGTATAACTTAATTCTTTTCTTTTTAATCATTTTGTTCAGGTCCCCAAATCCTGTCTAAAAAGAAGGCACTAGACAAGTTGTTTCTCACACTGATGGCAACATAACAGATGCTAAGAAATTTTAAAAGGTTTCTCTCCATTTCTAGCTTTTCTAAGTTTTCAGGAAGCACAGCAATTAAAATATATCACACATTGAAATAATAGCATTTTTCTTCTCCAATCATGATGAATTAACAGATTTACTAGTATAAAATTACATCTGTATTCCTTGATTACAGTTTTTTTCAGCACAAGTCTGGACTTGGTTAGGATTTCAGTATTTATTAAGAAGCTGACATGTTGCACTCTTTTTTCTGCTAATAATGATCAGTTTTAGTAACAGCAGCAACCTGACAACCAATTTAGGGAAGACTGTGAGGTCTTGCCATGTTGTCCAGAGTAATTGTGAACTCGTGGACTGAAGTGATCACCTAATCTCAGCTTCCATAGGAGCCTGCACCAATGGCACACACCATTGTGCCCGGCTATTTTTAGGGTTGCAATTGTAGCTTAGTGGTAAAGCACTTATTCAGCATAGTGCCTTACTATGTACCCCAAACAGGCTTCAAACATTCACTTTTTCTGCTTCAGCCTACCGAGCCGCTAGTCATAAATGTATGTACCACACCTGGCTTATAAAAAAATCTTTTAAACAGGAAATTCATCATTCTAGATAAAGAATCTAACTATAACATCATCTAAAGCACTCAGGAGGCTGAGGCAGAAGGATCATTGTGAGTTTGAGAGCAGCCTGGGTGACACTAGTGAGTTTAAGGCCACCTTGTACTACATAGTGAGATCCTGTCTCAAAAAACAAACAAACAAAAAAGTAACTGAACTTTGGAGTAGGAAAAATTGTTTTAGGTTATTATCCTTCAATCCACAGTTATTATCCTACCTGTTCTTGGGTCAATTTTTCTAACTTGCAGCTAATTATTTCAATATATTTTTATTGTTCAACATGGCTGGGATATGCATTGTTGGCACATGCCTGTAATCCCAGCACTTAGGAGGCTGAGACAGGAGGATCACCATGAGTCTGAGGCCAGCCTGGGCTACCTAAACAGGTTCCAGGCCAGCCTGCACAGCGTAGTCAGACTCTGTCTCAATCAAAACAAAACAAAACAAAACAAAAAACCCACATCGACCCAACTGCATGCAGTGGTACATGCCCAGAATCCTATTTACTCAGGAGACTGGAGCAAAAGGACTGAAAGTGTGAAGCCAGCCTGAGCCACTTAACAAAATTCCATCTTGAAAATGGGCCAATCCTACAGCAGATGTGGCTGAACGTTTAGGCTACAATTAGCAAAAGAGCACATTGGAGTGAATGAGCACACTGAATGTGCGCGTGCGTGTGTTTAGTGGAACCTGTCTCTGGAAATTCCTGGGCTGATGCCAAAGACACAAAGAGGTTACTTCAGTCGTGAACCATAATACACATGTAGTGTCATTCTTATTTATGGTAGTCTGTGATTTGTAGTCCAAATACATTTACCACATAGTGGTGTTGAGGAAACTCATGTGCTGTGAGCACTGATCACTGCATTCTTGTTTACAAACAGAAAGGAGATTCTTCACATTCTTATTTTTGGCAATCTTTAAACTGTTTTATATCAACCAAAGCCCACTCTTACTGACTCAGAATCTGGAGTTTTTCCTGAGTTCTACTGGAATTAGAAATATACACACGTTTCATGACACACTAGCCTAAATTCCATGAATACATGAAACATGTCTTTTTCATTCATAACTATCAATATCACTTAACAACTAGTACTAGTGCCTGGTAACCAAATAAGGAATAATGAGGAGTACTTCCCTCCTGAATACTCCCTACTCATGAGAGCGACTGTCTGCCATCTCTCTTTTTCCCCTTCCCCTCACCTTCAAATAGTCTTTTATTTTTAAAAAATGATGAAGGGGCTGGAGATTTAGCTCAGTGGCTTAAGCGCCTGCCTGGCAAGC
>PVJX010049331.1:0-11112 GCA_004027295.1 Dolichotis patagonum
TTGGTGAATTCAGTTTCTTTGGTTAGTTCATACATGGAAAGAAATACTGTCTTACCACAGGTGGGGGAGGGAATAGCCGATTCCTTTATCAGCCTACTCCAGTGAGCCTCATCTTTACTGAGCATACACAGTGTGCACGAGGCTGAAGAAGCAGGGGTGACCGAGACAAATATGAAGGGCCCAATTACCCTGTGGAGAAAACAGATAACAGCCCAAGTGGTGAAATCCAGGATATGAGGACATGATTCAGGGACACCGGCCCAATCTAGGGCTCAGGGAAGCACTCTGGAGGAAGTCAGATTAGATCAAGATTTGAAGGATGAACAGAGCATGTGAGGGAGGCCAGCAGAGCCCTAGGCAGAGAGAACAGCATTGTTCTTAGGACAAAAAGGAGGAAGCAAGGTACCTTTGAGAGACTTAAAGCAAATCAGCTAGAAAAGGGCAGGAGATTAAAGAAAAAAGTAGGAGCTTTTTTACACTAAGAGAGGCCAGATTGTAAGGGGATTTGGAAGATTCACGAGGCCAAGAAGTACGGAGGTTGGCTTTAGTGTAGGACTTCTTCAGTATGACTCTTAGCTACTCAATCAAGTGAATTTATTCAACAATAATTATATTAATTAGGTGAGTTTATCAAACATTTAGGTGTCCATATTAAATAAAATAACTCATTACACTTAACCAGTGAAAAATGCAGCTAAACCATACACTACATTTTAATACAAAAAATGGTATTTTAATAGAAAACAAAAAATGAGCTCCCTGTGGGTAAAGTAGCTTGACAACTGCGTGATATGTTGTCGGTCAACTGTATTACATTTTAAACATCTTAAAAATTAATCAGGTCCCAAATGGGGTTCCCAGAAATGGGAAAATCCATAAATGAGTTTACATTTCTAACAAACTTGTAATGACAGCTAGAGAAAATGTTGCCTAGGTGATGTTTAAACACAAAAGACCATCACAGTGCGAAATCATCACTCAGGGATCTTTTAGGTTTAAAATTTGACTTCCCTAAGCTCCTAAAAATTTAGGCCATAATACCATATAAAGCAAAAATCATTTAAATAGTGCCAACTTTCACTTGATTTTTCCAGATAACTGAGTGAAAAAGTTGTACATTATCTAAATACATACTTCATTCTTTTGAAAAACTGGGTGTAAAGAATAAGAACAAATCTCATGACAGAATTGCTAATGGGGATGTGAATAGAAAACTCTTGGCTGATTTTTGGTGATTGAGCACACTGTTGTTCCTCAGTTTTCCTTTTGTGTATGTGGGAGGCTTACCAATGTGATGCCCACATCCTCTGTCGATTTCGATAGGGAAATGGAGACACTTGTTTCTTCCATTCATGTCAAAGTCTTTGTCTCCTCTCCAATCCTGGTGCTTGTTTTATATCAGAGCAGAATATGAGGCATGTCTTCCCACACAGTCTAAAAATTCCATTTAAAGGGACTATCTGAATTGCGGTGCATAAGTTGGAAATAAAAGAGCAGACAACTCTATTTTTCTGTTCCCCTTCATCTGAAATCTAGGCAACACAGATTAATTATCAATGGTCAAGAGGTTCAGGTGGGGCTTTCTTGGGTAAACTGTGAGTAGAGGGACCCACGATAATGGTTTGCCCTCTTATCTTGACCACTGTCTTTCTCTGCAGATAGATATTCCTCCACAAGGGGCTGTTATAGTTTAGCTCTGGAATGTCCCCACACTCTCCTGTGTTCAGAGATGGGGCTTTTGGAGACCATTCAGATCACAAGGGTACTGTACTTGTCAATGGATTTTTAGCTAAATGTGCTACTAGGAGATAGGAACAGAAGAGTCTGTCTCCCTTCAGGGTTACCTTCCTTCATGCTCTCATTCCTGGAAGTCATGATGTGAGCAGCTTTCCTCCATCAGGGGCTTCTAACATGCTGTTTTGTCCTTGGAACCAGCTGACTGCGTATGGACTTAGACCTCTGAAAGTATGAATCAAAAACAAGCCTCTACTCCTTACATCACTGATGTCAGGTATTGTGTCCAGTGGTGGAAAATGACTAAGATAAAGTTTGTTACCAGGGAAGTGGGGTTGTTGCCATGATTGTATGTGACTGTGTCGATCAAAAGCTTTGGGGACCAGTTTGTGGGAGGAGTTTGGAGAATTTTGTAGAAACCAGCTAAAGAAGCCTTAGAATGTTGTAATCTGAGCTTGATGAGACATTTTGGTTAGAGCTCAGAAGACCAGATTGGTGATAGAAATGTGGAGAGTAAAGGCCAGGCTCAAGAGGTTTCAGTTGGAAATAAGGACTCCATTGTCAGTTGGGCTAGAAGCCATGTATGTCATGGTTTTGCAGAAAATTTGTCTACATTTTGCCCATATCCTGGGACTTTGTGAGAGACTGAGATTAAGGGTAGCAGACTAATTAATTGGGTAGAGGAAATCTCAGGACTGCCTAGTGTTTCAGCAGCAGAATGTATATGTTTGGGGGCTTTTAGCCAGATCTATACTGAGAAACAGAAGCAAAAACCTCATTTGAAAAGTTTTCTGATTGCCCAAAAGGAAGAGCCTACAAAGTTGTGGCCATGAAGGATGTCAAAAATTAGCACTTAAAAGAAGCCAAGTGATTTGTATCAGGACAGTAGGAAAGATGGGTATCTCAGGAATCAGCAATAAGCTTTCATTATGGAAAGCATCCTTGGGCCCAGTTTGAGAAGACCTACTTAGGGAATTGATTCCTGGGGTTTGTTTGATGGTGCTTAGCCAATCAGGCACTCAGAGGCCACTGTGATCTAAGGGGACCCAGTGACTGATTGAACTGACAGCAGACCTTGGTGTTATCCATGTGGTTCTGGCTCTACACCTATGCAGAATGAAAAAGTTATGGGGTCCTGGAGGCTTTCATCAAATTTCAGAAGAAGGCCTTGGAGTCCAGGCAGTATGCCCAGAAAGGGCAGTACCTGAAGCTGTGAAAGTGAAGCCAGAGTGCAATACAGGCCCCAGAAAGTTAGAGAAACAAGCAGCCTGATGTGTGTGCTGATAAGAGCCACAGAGAATGAGCAGAGCCACTCTTAGAGAGAGGCTGCAGTGGCTGGAACCAGTGATGCCTCAGGGGTAGGACTGCCCAAGCCCTTTGGAATTCACATCACACCACAACTTGCCCCTGGGTGCTAGACATGGAGTTATGGTATTTCATGTTTTCTTTGATGGGCTTTGGTCCAATTCCTTTCTATCTTGCTGTTCTTCCTTTTTGGATTGGGAATGTTTACCCTTTTCCATTGAATCTTGGAGGAATTTAACATTACTTTAGATTTTTTCAGGGACTCATGAGTTTGGCTTGAGTCTCAGAGGAGACTTTGGACCTCTCAGTAATGCTGGACTTGTGAAGACTTTGGCAACTTTTAGGGTCTAAATGTGTTTTTTATAGTAAGATGGGCATAAACCTTTTGGGAGCTAGAGTGGGATGTCCTGGGTTAATTTGAGGTGTCCCTCCAAGTTCTCATGAGTTCAGAAGTGGGGCTTTCAGAAGGTGGGGATGTGGTAGCCACCCACTGGAAAGCTGAATGTGCTTGGTTGTAAAAGACAGGTCACTGGGGGTGGCCCAGAGGGGTGCTGCACTTCACTGTCTCATTCTGCTTTGTCAATGAATTGAAGAACTTTCCTCACCCATGCCGTTCCACCAAGCCATGTCAGAACTGCCCCTGGAAAATCACTAGGCAAAACAAACCTCTTCTTTAAGTTGTAGGTATTGAATACTTTACCCCAGAGATGGAGAAGAAGCTAATACATCAAGAGTTCAGTGGTAGGGTAGAATTAGTCTTCATTTAGTGTTGTCTTAGAAACACTGCATGAAATTTAAGGGCAACACTTGATAACATTAAATAATTTCTTCTAAATATTTTAAATGGACATACAGCACTCATTTATGGGGTACAATGTGTGCTTTTGATACACATGGATCTTGTATATTGATCACAACACAGCTATCAATATAACCATTGCCTTAAAGTACAGTAGAGGAAAATATTTAAAATGATCTCTTCTAGGTATCTTGAAGTGTATACTCCATTATTGTTAACGATAGATGCTTTAATGCACACTGGGACACCAGGACTTATTCCTCCTGCCTGTACCTACTGGCCAACCTCTCCCCATCCCTCCTCCTTCCACCCCTCCTCAAAGCTTCAGCAACCAGGATCAAACCATCTGTGATTATGTAACTTGACTGCATCCCAGACAAGTTCAAGAATGTTTAAAGAAAGGCAAAAATATGTAGTATCCCAAAAGCTTAAAGGTACAGTTCTGGAATCCAATTAAAATTATTAAATAAGCTCACTACTGTAAGTGAAAAATAACAAACTAGGAAAAATATGCCTCAGAATAAGTGGAGAAATACATTGATAGAAATAAATCCAGAAAAGAAAACATGATTGTGTTATTAGAAAAAAATTCTATAACAGTTACTAGAAATATATATCACATATTCAGGAAAATAGAAGAAGCAATAGTGTGTTAAGGGGAGGCATAATATTTTTATTCATCCTAAATATTACCTTTAGACAGGACAATATATAATGTCTGAAATTAAAAATATGTTGGACATGATTAAGAGCAAGCAGATAAAACATAAAATAAATGTAAAACTTCAACAGATAGCAATAAAAACTAAAGTGAAACATATAGGAAGTAATTATTCAAAGCAAATGGAGCATTAGAGGTAATCCAAAGCAGTCCAATAATATCTCAGCAAACTAAGAAATGTATCAAGAAAATGACATCAAAACATGTAGTAATCAAATTACTCAAAAGCAGCAATGAAGAGAAATTATTAAAAGCAATAAGCAATTTTTAAAAAAAGAGAGATGCTCTCTACAGAGGAATAAAAATAAGACAGCTCAGTTATCAGTGGGACTAATGCAGCCAGAAGGTATGAAACAACATCTCTAAAATACTAAACAAAAAGTCTGCCAAGCAAAAATTTTATACCCAATGGGGACATTTTTCAAAAATTAAGGCAAAATAAAAATATGAAAAGACAAAAGCCAACAGAATTCACCAGCTTTAGATCTATCCTATTAGACAGGTTAAAAGAATTCCTCTCAGACTTCCTTAGAGTTAAAGAAATGTTGAATTCTTTTAGCACAGAGAACAAATGTGATGCAGGTTGGGAGTAGAGGTCTACACGAAGGTGCTGAGATGCTAGAAATGGCAGATATATGCATAAATGCAGACTAAAGTCCCAGTTATTCCCCAGAGCTGCCTGTTCTCACTCCCTTCCTCTGATTGTTACGCTGAAACCTTGAATCACCTTTGACTTCTGTCTCTCTGTCTCTCACTCCAGATCTATGAGGAAATGCCTGTGGATCTACCCTTGACCTAGCCAGAGTCCCACTGCTCCTGACCTGAGCTCCTCCACCTCCCTGATGCAGATTCCTGAAATAGAAAATCACTTCAGCCTTGACAGAGCAGCCAGCATCATCTGCTGAAGAGAGGTCCTTCATAACCCCCTTTCGTGCAAATCCTGCAGTCAGCATTGCCCTTAGGGTAAGAAGTAAGCATGCATTAGCCTTCAATCCCTATGGACCCATGCTGCCCCATGGTCATGAAGCTGTTTCATGCTACTTTATTCCTTGCCAACTCTGTTGCAACAATACCAGCAGTTCTTTAAGTGACCGGGTGCCCTTTGGCCTCAGGAATACATCACTTTCTCTGCTGGAATTTCCTTTCCCCAGATCCCCATGGGCTCATGCTCTCACCTCTTTCATGTCTGTGTCATGAGCCACTGTCCCTGAAGGCCCACCCTGTTGTTCTATGCAGTTTCTTTCTCCTTTTCCCAGTTTTTGCAAACAGAGTGGCTCTTGCCTCCTGAAGCATTCTGTGATGTCCTTGTTTACTGTGCATCTCTTCCATGGTCTCTTTGGGTTGACAGAGCAATTCACTTTGGCCCAGGTAACTTACAGGTCACAGAGCTTTATATCTCACCATTTCAGAGCATGGGAATTCCTAGATGAAGGGACTAGCAGATTTGCTGTCTGGTCAGGGCCGGCTTCTGTCACCTACGTGGTGTCCTCTTGCTGATTTGTCATGGAGAGAAGGGGCTACACAGTGTTCTGGCATCTCCATTATAAGAACCTAGATCCCACTTCTGAGGGCACAGCCCTCAGCCTCAATGACCTTTCCAGGGCCTCAAGAGCAACTTCTGGGAAGACATCCAGTGTGCAGCCTGTTGCAGATCTCTTACTACAAGGCCGCCGTCTTGCTCACCTATGTTCACTGGTGCATTCCAGGCACTGAGACCTATGCCAGTCACACCCTGGGTGCTCAGCAGGTTTCTGTTGACTTAACTGAATAGCCCATCCTGTGTTTTATAGGTTATCAATGCCGGACTTGGATTCTGAGCCCTGATCTGAGATTACAAAACCCACAAAGTCTGTCTTATACCAGTGCTGTAACACAAACAACATAATTATCCTCAACCCAGATCACCTGATCAAGAAGTAGCATCATCTGTCTCAAAGGAGAATTAAATGCACATTAAAATAATGCATAGCTGTTCCACTGCAAGGTCATGTCCCACCTGAGACACCTCGTCTAACACACTCAGGTTCCTTTCTGCACTGTTGGGAGCAGGAGCTGCTGGAATACTCTAAACAGAGCCAGGACATGTAGAAATGATAGTGATTTATAGGACTATTAATACTGCACTTTTTGTGACTAACAAAAGGCCCAAGCATTCTATCTTGTTCCAGCAGGCTGGTATAAATGATTGTTTTGAAAAGGCAGGCTTCATTTTATCTCCAAGAAGCAAGCATCCACAGAGATAGAGAAAAATATTCTGAAAATATGGAAGGCTAAGTTTTCAGCCTGATGATAGTCACTGAGAATACAGGTTTCCAATGTGCAGTGATTGGGGGAGATGATATCAATCACAATCAAGCCCACCTCAGTGGAGTGTGCTCATGGGGGAGGAGAGGCAGGAGTCACACTGCCCTTCATGGAGGGATCCTGCAATGCAGTGGGTTGCTTTGCTCAGGACCAGGAGGTGGCTCCTCCCTGGGGAGTCTTCCATGTCACCCTCCTGTGCATCTGTGCACCCTGTATGACTGTCACACTCAGTGGCCAGGAAGGAGAACAAGGAAGCTACTATCTCCAGGCCTCCAGCACAGAGCTCAGCACTTCCACTTGTAATGATTGGTAGAAACCTGGCCATGGGTACCCGAGTGCCGGCAGCTTTGTGCTCAGGTAGCATGCTCTCCATCCAAGTGAGAGCATGTTCTAGTGGATGTCAGCAATCCAGATGCCTCCTTTGAAAGAGGAGGAAACAAAAGCCAGGAGGAAAATGATGATTCCCACCAGCAAGGCAGCTGAGAAACATCAGAGTCACTCAGTTCTTCATCAGCCAGCCCAACATGTACCTACTCAGTGCCAGACTCTGTGGGAGACCTGGAGGCAGGGCGGTGGACAGGGTCTGTGCCCTGGGGGAGGTTAGGTGCTCACTGCAGGAGACAAAGGGTGAACAATAAGGAGAGGAGTGGTAGCTGGCTTGGTCACTGGGAGAGGGGGAGAGAGGTCCCCAGCATGGCTGGGCTCACATCACATAGTGACATCTAGGCTCTTATGGCCCCATTGGCAATCTGGGTCTTCTCTGTCCCTGGTCTAATCCACCATGGTCCATGGGACTCTGAAGGGATGCAGCATATCCTCTTCCAATCCCATCAACCCTCGGTCCTCTTAGCTGTCTATGCTTAGCTCCCTGTCATGGATTTTGAGTAGATTATGGCTGTTAATGGAAACTGACAGCTTTCTTTCTGTATCATAATTTTGAATTCATCCCAAATGAACAGTGCTAGTGAACAACTAGTCATTATTGGGTGCCTGATGTGACAAGATCTTGATGTCTTAATTTAGTTCCCAGTGGGAGGATACATGTCTTGCAAACTGCCTGTCACCACAGAGAGAAATGTGAGTTGCCTAGGGAGGCTGTAGGTGACAGCCTGCAGCAGGGGCGAGGCCGCTCTGTGTTGGGCAGAGGGAAGCCTGTGCAACGTGCTGGGTGTGAAAGGGTGGGAACAGGACATGCACCAGTGGTAGGAAAGTAGGCACTCCTCGGAGAGTGTGGCTCAGTCTCCAACTGGCAAAGGGAAATATTCTAGAGGATTGTCTGAACCCAGGACATCTGCTTAGTGTAAAAGGTAAGTTTAGACATTAGTTTTTAGCTAAATGGAGGCAATACAACAATGCATTTTCCATTTCCTGGATGTGGGGAGAGGCGTGGCTACTGCATCTCATCCTGCAGTCAGTGTCTCACAGGGACACTGTCAAGAACCAGCTTGCAGTTCCACCAGATGGTGTTTGCTACAGGAGTTTCATCCAGGACCCTGTGCATGGCATTCCTCAGGACTCACACTAGAGCAATTCCTTTTGGGGCTAAGCCCCAGGAAAATCTTGTTTGCCTTGAGATCTGATAGTTTTTCTTCTGTGGAACACTATCGAGTAGCTGACCGCACCCTCTTATCTCTTTGGTGATATAGGAAGTTCGGTGCCAGACTTGTGACTTAGTAATTCCTCAGAACTTTCGATGACCTGCATGTGTTTGTTGTTTTTTACTCTTGGGTCTCAGAAATGAGGCTAAATTTATGTTTTCTTTCTTCTAGTTTATTATTTGCACTTGCATGCACACACACATACTGTCTTAGGTGTCAGGTGAGTGTGAAGTGGTGTCAGGGAGTGTGAATATGTAAAGAAGGCAAATGCACACCAGTGTCTCCGTTCTCCAGCTCTCCTTATCTATGCTTCCAGGTTCAGCCTTGCACAGAATACTTATTTTCACATATTTGCATTTAAGACACATGCATACAAGATTAGAATAGGGAAAGGCATTAGAAAGGATATTAAGGGCACCCTGTGGTCTCATTACCACATGCTGGTGAATTTTCTATTATTTTCCTCCAATTAATTTTTCTACTTTATGCTCAAACACTTCCACAGAATGTGAATTTTCTATCAGTGTGATTCATCTTTGAAGAGTTCCAGTGATTATACAGTGAGCCATCTTGCTTTACCTTCTGCCCATTGCTCTTCCTTGATGGCTCACAGTAGAAATGTTAACTCTTCCCTCTATAGCTAGAGGAACTTGAAATAGGAGATTGCAGCTCCAAGAAACAATTTTTTCATCAGCTCCTTCAAAAACCCTACAGACTGAGATTCTTCTCATTGGTTATCCTTGTCAATCTTTTCCAAACACATATCCTATTCTGCTTAGATATTTCTCAAAGTAACCTGAGCAAAACTAACTCCAACTCCAAATGAGTCCTTGTCCTGAGTTCCAACTACCACAACTCTATAAAGGCATCCCAGTATCATTAGCTTTGTGTAGAGCAAGTTTATAATATTGGCTGACTATGCAAATTTTCTACTTCTCTTGCAATCATGCTAGAGCACATTATATCTTCTTTAACCTGACTTTGGGTAATTAGTCTTTGGGATTGGTGTGGAAAGTCTTGGGTCTTCCACCATTAACTATCATTGTGATGTTTAAAGCATAAGTTTGAACTTGACAAAATGGTTTTGAGTTTTTGCTCCATGATCCAAGACATTTGGTCTCCTCTTTGGTTTTTGCTAGTCACAGATCCAATGGTCTGAGCCTTTGATATCACCACTTGAGGCAAGGATAAAAATCTCAGGGCCTGAAAAGCCAGGACTCTTGTTGCTTGATGATAGAGGACTCCTTGTGGGTAAGCATTGTTTTCCAAGTAGTTATTATATATATATATATGTAAAACTATTCTGTGTATAACATTACTCATTGTTGTTTCTGGATGCTAGCAACCAAAATAAAATTCAGAAAACACCAGTTGCAAACAAAATATATATTAGACATTGTGTTAAGAATGTTTACAGGGGCTTGCAACCAGCACTTTCAGCTGCAGAGTCCATATCCACACCTCTAGGACAGGGGATTGTACCCCGGGGGCTCTGCCGGGCCCAGTTCTCCACACCCAGCTTCTGCATCTTGATTAGGACAACCTCGAGTCTACAGAGAGGTGGAGGTTGCCTGAGGTGAGTTCCGGTGACATGGGGAGAGTTGGAGACCTACATTCTGGTTTTTGAGTTCCTGGGGAGCTACCAGGATCCTGGGCTAGGTCCAGTGGATTGCGGTGCCTTAGTCAGCCATGCTCAGTGGCCTTGTTTCAGTCCAGGAGGCAAGAACCTTGTTCAGGGACTCTGGGCTCAATTGGGCTGATCTGGGGATGGCTTGCAACCAGCACTGCTGGCTGCAGAGTTCATATCCACACCCCTAGGACAGGGGATTGTACCCCGGGGGTTTCTCTGGCCCCAGTTCTCCATACCCTGCTTCTGCCTCTCAATTTAGGGAGCCAAGTACCTGCAGAGGAGCTGAGACTGCTCCAGTAGCTGAGGGTGCAGTAGGAGATTTGCGACACACCCAGAGGAAGGTTTGGAACACCACTCAAACCAAGGAAATAAAGAAAAAATGACAAAAGTAAAGACCAAAGGCAGGCTCAAATCACCAGCCCATGCCAAGAAAGCCTGGGAGCCATTTACATAGAAGAAAATAGAAGCCATACACCTGAAATGACTGAAATGATATCAAATGAAACTAAGAAGCAACTAGGGGAAACTATGGAGAAATTCAAATTAGAAATAATTGCTGAGGTAAAAGAAGAAATGATAAAAGCAGTGAAAAAATAGTGAACCCGTCTAGTGAAGACACAGCTAAAAAAATTAGAGGAACAAAGCAAACAGATAGAATCCTTGAATGAACACTATAAGAAGCAAACAGAATGCATAAAGCAGATTCAAAAGAGATATACAGGAAATCAAAAATTCTATTGAAAGCTCTAAAAACCACCTCAATGAAAGTGAAGATAGAATTTCAGACCTCAAAGATAAGATTGCAGCTAGTGAACAGGAAAGGAATGATCTTGTAAAAATAACAAAGAATCAGGAAATAACAATTCAACAGCTACAAGATGATGCAAAGAAAAATAACATAATATTAATTGGGATAAATGAAAAAGAAGGGGACAGCCCAAATGATATCAAGAGGATATTTACAGAAGTAATAGCTGAAAACTTACCAAACATGAGAAGAGAACCAGACATCTGGATAAGT
>PVJX010049332.1:0-11111 GCA_004027295.1 Dolichotis patagonum
GGGTCCCCTCCCCACTCACTTCTCAGTTCCTTTCCCTTTCCTTTCTAGGCCAGAATTCTCAGGCATCAGAGGCCACTCCTCTTCCAGGGTGTGGGAATGAAATGCATAGGGCCCTTAGTGAACTCTTGAAGATTTCTCTTCCTCTGGTGCATATGCAGTATTTCCCCCAACCCCATAGGCAGGATCCATCTATGCTCCTAAGTCTATTTGTTTTCTTTCTCACTGTCCTCAACTAATTCTCTTCATTT
Organism: Dolichotis patagonum; assembly: GCA_004027295.1. Classification (NCBI taxonomy): domain Eukaryota; kingdom Metazoa; phylum Chordata; class Mammalia; order Rodentia; family Caviidae; genus Dolichotis; species Dolichotis patagonum. Next base: position 249 of record PVJX010049332.1, read on the forward strand.
TATGACATTTTCATGTTAGTTTACACGGTCTCTACTCTTCCTGCTCCACCTGGGTAATCTTTCCCTTTCTCCTTCATTCATAAATGTGTATAGCTTCTTAGCCATACTTTTCAAAGACTATTTACACACAGAGTTAAACGTGTTTGTAAACATAATGCGTGTTAGCTTCCAGTCTTCATGTCCTGAGTGCTTGGTTTACAGTTTTGGCTACTTCCCACATGTGCATAATTGAAAGATTTGTCACTTTCCCTGCAAAGTTGGTTGTATTTTTTAAAAATTTTGATAGATTTTTCTTTTAATAGATATTTTTATATGCATATCTAATCAGTTGATTTTTTAATGATTCCATGTATATTTTTATATCTAAATATATTTACATTTTTTAAATTTTTTTTTATTTTGAAGGTAGTAGAAATACAACAGCACAAGACCCAACAAAGCCAATTGAGACAGTGCAGCACAGTGACTTTTGTACAGAATTTCACATCACATTACCTGGATAACAGTAATGGGTACCATAGTATATCTTGTTATGTTCACAATAGTTGTCTAGCCAATTAGGAATAACAAAATCAATTGAGAGGCAGAACATTATAAAACCAACCAAAAGAGAATATTGAATAGAGTAAAGCAATTAATCATAATGAAACAAAATTGAAAACAACACTTGCTTCTAAACAGAAAATAGAGGAGATCCCCCATATTTGCTACATTGCATACAGTCATCCTTCCCAGGGATGCTCAGACCTCTGTCCCCAGTTGCTAAAGGGGCGTGGGGATTGGGATGTTTGATTCCAAGCCTGCACACTGGTAGGCTCACAGGAGACACTACTGGGTCTCCTCCTGGCTCATCCCAGAGGAAGGCCCTTACTAAGAGGGTGGGAGAATTGCTTCTTTGTGTATCCACCTGAGTTCCACCATGGCCACAGCCAGATCTTGGGGGCTGCTGACTGTTCTGTACTTTTTAACTGTAATAAAAAGACAATATTTTGAAATTAATTGAGATCAATGCATTTTTCACTGACTTGGATCTTATCCCAGCTAAGTGAATGTGGCACTGTGGTCAGTGAGAAGAGTGATGAGAAATGCTTGCCACTTGACTTTGAGAGGAGAAGCAAGGTTTATTCATGCTTCTTGGACTTTGGGGTCCATTGTCCTGGCCACGTTGATTACTATGTAATATGTTACATGTAATGTGGAGTCTAAAATGAGAGAGGAAAAATTCTTTCATTTTCCAAGAGAACAGTGTAGCTGAACAATGTGAAACTTAACGAGGTTACACCAGCATTAAATTAATAGTGCTGATACACTGTACTGAGTATTTACACTAACTCTATAACTATAAATAGAAGTTCATTCCAATGTGTACATAGAATTATGGGAACATTTTGACTTAGCTCTTTTTTTTTTTTTGATATGAGGGTTCAAACTCATGACCTTGCACTTACCAGGCAAGCACTTGAGCCACTGAGCTAAATCCCTGGCCCCGATTTAGTTCTTGATTGGACTTACAGATTGAAATGAACCGAGTGAAAACTGAATTTTCATTCCATATCCCATCCTTTAGTTCATGATGAAATGTATAATTTCAAGGTAGGTTTTTTGTCTGAGAGATGGCCTTTTAGACAGTGTCTTGCTGTGTCACTCAGCCTGTCCTTAGACTCACTATGTAACACAGGCTGGCCTTGAACTTGTGAGGATCTGTCTGCTTGAGTCTCCTGAGCCCTGTGATTATAGGCTTGAAGCCCATGCCCTGCTCAGTGTAGGTTGAAGTGTCCATGTTCTTAACCCACATTTCAGGAAATCATGTGTCAACTTTGAGTGTTATCTCTCTTCGTATCGTACATGAAACGGGCAGATTTCACAGAGGTGTTTACCATTTGTTAATCCCTTCACATGTCTTGAGACCACTCAGATTTGGATTCTCAAGGTTTTGTGTCCAGAAAATAAGGAGTGCATTGAGTAGACAAGATGGATACCAGTTTCTTCCAGCTTTCATTTGAGTTAGGTTTAGAAAACAGGGAAGCAGAGATGTTTCTTGGTCTTAGTTTCTTGCAGTAGAGACTAGAAGAGAGTCACATCCCAGGGGAGACTGCCTGGTGACCACAGGGTGCTGATATCTGCCTTGTTGACTGCTTTAGTTGATAAAATTTAGTAGAATTAGTAGATACAATTACATGACCAGTATTTCTTCTGTAAAAGATTGTGTTTGTGATAACAAGTGTGATGGCATGGATTGAATCAGCTGTTTTCTGGTATAAACAATCTGACCAAATGGAATTTTGGTAATACACAGATTTTTCTTATTGAATTTGACATGATTATTGGAGATGATAATAATTAGATCTTTCTAAAATATCTCTAGTCTATTGGTCAAATTGGGATACTTCTCCTCCTGTAGGAAGAGAAGGAGTATTACAGGAATGTGTTAATGTCATACTTCAGGGAGTCCTATACCAGAAAAATTAAGGAACCCTGGTAGTTTTGAATTTACATGTGCTTCACGCAAAGAAGGGAAAAAGGAAAAGTATGTCCACACAAAATAGTTGAGATAGTTATACTACTAATCGTTATTAGTTCACTGAAAAGAAAGGTTTGTGAACTACATGGAGGAAAATGATACAAATGGCAGCCATTACTGATTTCCTATCATCTTGTTTTGAAGTCCAATGATGTTTTTATTCTTTGCGTTATTTGGTTGTAGTCTGTTTTGTATTATTGGATTTCATTGGTGCAAAACTATGGACAGCTATATTGAAGAGAACAAAAGACATTATGGTAGCCATTGTTCATTTTCCTATTGTCTGGTTTTGAAGGCCCAAAAAGCACTTTTGTTTTGTTTTGATGGTTTTATACCATTGTATTTTGTATTAATTTATTGTGTGAAGTTATGGACAACTATTTTGAAGAAAATAAGAGACAATATGGTAGCCACTGTTGATTTCCTGTCATCTTGTTTTGAAATCCTGTGTTACTTGCATTATTTTGCTGTGATCTGCTTTGTTCTGTTCTGTTCTGTTTTGTTTTACTCTCTGTAAAATAAAAATGACTATATTATTTGATCAATTTTTCAAACCTATGCTTTATAATATGAACAACTACTTTGAAATAACAATACAGAATGTACTAACTATTGCTACTCTCCTACAATCTTATTTTGAAATTCTGTACCATTGTTTTTGTTGGTTTTTTCTTTAAAATAAAAAATAAGGTTTATGATACTTCATCAGATTGTAAAAATTCCACACTCATTTCATTCTGAATTTTGTCTTTATACCCTTGTGTATTAGATTTGATGCTTCAAAGTTGAAGTTTATATGTTTGCCTTGTATTTTAGCATCAACCCCAGTGAATCATTCCCTTTTGGTTTTCTAAAGAAATATAAAATATATTATCTAACAAAGATTAGTTTTGCTTGTAATGTACAGTGCTTCACAATATGCTTAAATTTCACTTACCTTAGCTTACATCAAAATCATGCACTAGCCTAATATTTGCTTTAGGTAATATTAGCAAAAATGTTGTGTGATTATTTCTGTTGCTATACTAATGTTGAGACCAGAGCCTCTCAAAGCATCCTCGTCCTGGTGATTGCTTTCTAACCTTCTATGCCCTGTCTTCCATCATTCATGCTTTGTTTTCCCTTCATGAAGAAACTACCTCAAGGCTGGCAAAAACTTCTGCTTTCACCAATGCTTGTTTCTCCATGGCTATATCCTTTATTCTCATGAGTCATGAGTGCTGCTTTTCCAGGCTGATTTGGAGGAAGTAAACCAGTGTCTCAACTCATCACACATGTGAAAGTATCTGCTTGTCATGTTCTCAATCCCAGGTGCACCCCTATTGGAATTAACCTTAAAAAGGTTCATGAGTAAGTTTAATCTCAGCAGGAGTTGTTGATATGATAGAGCTTCTACTTTTTATAAAGTAGTGATGTGATTAGTAAAGATAGAAAATAAAATCATTTTACTGTTTATTTTGGATAAATTTTTACTTTAAATTTGGGATATTTGCACTGTCTTAATTTTTTGCTTTTTAAGATGTGCTACTTTGGATTCAGTGTAATTAATGTATATGTCATGAAGTACAGTATGTTTAAATTAATTTTCTTTCACTTAATGTTCGTTTTAAATTTCTCCTTTCTCTGTCACTCTTGTATCACCTGTTAGATCAGATCCAGATCTCTATTTTACATTTTACTTATACTTCATGTCTCTTTTATTTACATAATTACTTAAAATCCTATGATGCTTTGCAATACTTATGATTAATTGTGATACTATTATTATTATAATTATTATTAAGTTTCAACTTGCATTTTGTTGTATCACTGACATAAGTACCTGTAGAATTCTTTCTGTTTTAGCTATGCATTTCATCTTATTTAGTTTGTGTACAATGGAAAACTATTCCATAACATGAGAAGGTACTAAGAATCAGAGCACCATACAGAAATACAATATACATCCCCAGTGTTAGTACAGTATCAGGTAAGACCCAGTAACAAGGGTTTATTCACATGTGCCAGAGAATAAGATCTGTTTGGTCCAGTTGATGCCCTGTAGGTTTTAAGAGATGGAATATGGGGACATGTTTTCCAAGACTTCCTACGGCTGTGTGAGGCACTGGAGCACGTTAACACCAGTGTGTGACCTTGTAAACAGAAGAGTTCAGTGAGCGTCTTCATTTTCAAAAAGTTTCCATGTATTGAGCAGCTACCGAAGAATTATTGCAAGTCAGGCTCACTTTGAGGTTTTGCACTGGGCTCTAATCATTGGCATCTTCTGTCTGGTAACAGAAAATGTTCCACATGGGTGTATTCTGATCCATAGATTTAAAAAAGTGTGTAGAGAAAATATAACTGTATTTGTAAATTTAATGCAAATCAGCTTCCAGTTTTCACTTTCCATACACTTTTTTTCACAATTTTAATTCCTTCATACTTTTGCCTTTCTGATAGAAAACCTCATAAAGTTCCCTTCCAAAGGTCTGCATTTTTAATTGTGAGAAGGGTTTAATGTGTGGAAATGAAAAGAAGTATTTTGAAGTTAGCCATGAATGCATTCCTAGAGATTGGGATCAGTTCAGTTAAATGAACCTGGTGCTGCTGAATGAAAAGTGGTGAGAAATGCCTAACATTTGATTTTGAAAAGAAAAAAAAAATTATCCATGTTGCTTGAATTTGGGGGTGAATTCAAGCCCACACTTGCCTTGGCACACATCAGTTACCATATTAATGTCAAATGCAATGGCCCATTCAAAATCACTAAGGATAAAATGAGTCCAGTTTCCAAGAGAATGATGCTAGCTCAACAATATGAGTTGCTCTGTAGTGTAAGTCAGCAGAAGATTAGCATAGCTGATTGAATATGTCGATGATTTACAGTAACATCTGGTAGATCCTTCTAGTGAACATGTAAACAGAGTCTTGGAAGCTGGTTACATAACCTCTTTATTGGCCTTAATGATTTAAATGAACCAAATGCGAAGAGAGTCTCCAGAGGAACCCCAGCATGACCAAGCAGAAGCAGAGCTGTGCTTGGGAAGCCCACAGGAGAGTGACTGAGTGGGGTGGGTGACAAATGTCGCAGAATATAGAACACAGCGCAAATCCAGTAGGTCAATTTTATCTTCAGGACAATTGTAAAGGTATGTGGTGTCTCTGGTACACAGCAACTCTGCACTCCAGGACTGCTGAAAATTCCACCTAGGAGTCGTTCTGCATACTGAGGGAAGGGGCTGAGGCATGAGAGGCCAGTGCTCTGGGAAATGCTTCTGTCCTTTTCTTCCTGGCCTGTGGGATTGGGAACCCAGAAAGTGAGACAGAGCTCAGGGGCAGGCAGCCACCAACTGCAAGGATGAGCTACAGGAGAAGAAGGGTGGCCATGAGGTTCTTGAGCAGACAGTTGCCCAGCTCTCTCCCAAACACCAGGAAGCTCCGTGTGCCTGTGACAGCCTGCCCACCGATCACAGTGTGCTACCAGGGAGGGCCCTCTCCCACCCCAAACAGGTGCTGCTGAGCGAGCCCTTGGATCCTCAGGACTCTTGGGTGACAGCCATAGACTGCAACTATTGAAACACAGGGAAGACAGGGGGACCCTGACGCGCCAGGTGGGAACAGCCCCTCCCCTATTCTCTCCAGGTGAGGACTGCTGAGTGCCAGGAGCCCTAAGCTCCAGAACACACAGGTGGGGAAGAGGCAGCTTTTGTGCAGGGTATAGGAGACTCAGGTGAAGACACAGCTCAGTCAGGAATCAAGACAGAGTGCACTGATTGGGAGAAATTTACATGTCAGAAATATCTGTACAAGTAATACAAGTACAATATCTGTACAAATTTCCTACAGAAATTTACATGTAAGAAATATCTGTACAAATAAAAAGGAAAATAAATATTAACCAGGGCCTTAATTTAAACAGCACCTTTCACTGGCCAATGAGGGTAAACCTCATGGAAACTACCCGGGACTCAAACACAAGCTCGCTATTAGCAGTTTAGTAGTTTCTCAAATGTGCACAGCTTTTCACAATCTCTGATTAAGTGTCCTGCTCTTTGACATTTGGTCTCCTCCCCAAAACATGCTTTCCAACCTCCTCTGTGCCAGCTCTCCAGTCCTTTTCTGGGAACAAGACATTCAGTTCAGCCTCAGGTCTAATACTTCCTGTTCTCCCTTCTTGTGCTCTTCTTTCTCATCTTCTCCTAACCTTTTCACTTCCTTTTTTCTTCCACAACCCACCATGTCCCAGCCTACCTGTGGTAGTATACATAGTCTTTATGGGTCACTGAACAAAGGAAAAATTGTGAAAAAATTTTTCAGTCCATGACTGATGTATGGTTGGACCTGTTGCTGTTAGTAGAGCCAATAAGGACACACTCCTTGCACACAGTGACTGGGTGTGATGGGTTAGTCTCAGAGTTAAGAGGAATATAAATATCAGAACAGAGCCCAAGCCAGTATCTCTCTCCTGGAAAAAAGACGTCTCCATACCAGAAACAGAGTCTTTTCACTCTACTTGATCCTCAACTTGCAGTGCATATAGAAACAGCAGACCAATTAGCAGCAAATGGCTTCCAGATGACTCCCCCAAAACTGCTCCAATGGGCACTGAAGGAGAGGAAAAAAAACATAAGTGTTTGAAGTATCTAAAGGGATAAAAGAAGAAAATAAATAGACCCCAGGTAGATATGATGTTTAGTGAAATTAAAGATGATTTAACAAAACAGATAAGGGACTTATAAAATAACAGAAAACTTAGTAATAAAAGCCTAGGTGAACTAACCATTCTGATACAACCTATGATGACCAGTTCAGTAAAGAACTAGGGGCTATAGAAAGGCATCAAACAGAAATGCAGGGTATAAAATTATATTGAAAGTATGAGCAACAGAAATGTCCAATGCCAGGAGAGGTCTTCAGAAGCAGAAAGTAGGGTTGATGCAGGAGATGCTATCTTCAGAAATACTGTGAAAGCAGCAGCAGGACAGATGTGGTGGTGCATGAATATAGTATCAGCAATCAGGAGGCTGATCAAGGAGGATCAGTCATGAATTGGAGGCCAGCTTGAACTACCTAACAAGACACTGTCTCAAAAAACCAAAAAGCAAAGCAAAACAAAAAGCAAAAACAAAAACAATGAAATATAAAAAGAAACCCCAGTAACAGATCATGGAAACTGGATCCCACAGCTGCTACATGACACAAACAGAAGTAACCTAAGAATAACAGAAGTTAAAGAAAAGACAGATCAGGAATCTATTTACAGAAATGACTACAGAGAAAATCCAAAATATAATGAAAATTTTAATATAGAGTAAAGGAGGCAGCAGCAGTTTTAATATCCATCATCATATAAGGTATACCATCCCCCCATGGCACATGATAGTTAACATCCCAGAAATCCAACAAGAGGGCAGAATTTTAAAAGTTCTTAGAGGAAATGAATAAATAACTATAAATTTATGCCTCCTGCAAACTATGAAGATTTATGAGCACAAATTGTAAAAGTTAGGAAAGCTCAAAGTTTTTTCAAGATCTAAAGTACAGCAATTTTCAAATCAGATTAACACGGGCTACAAAAGTATCTTTCAAATTGGATGGAAAACAAAGACTTCCTAGGGAAAAGAACACCTTGAGAAATTTCTACACACCAGCTCTACAAAATGTGGTCAGAGAAGAAAATGAGGCAAACAGTAGTGAAGAACACAATGGGATTAATTCATCAAGCAGCATGAACAGATAAGCAAAAGGGAAACAGAAAGGAAGCAGCAAAATGGCCCAATGACCAGAATGAGTCAGTAGCTTTCTATAGTAACCCTGGGGTCGGGGATTTAACTCAGTGCTGCAAGTGCCTGTCTGGCAAGCGCGAGGTTGTGAGTTAGATTCCTGTAAATGGTTTCTAGTCCCCAGTTGAAACACACAGATTGAAGATTGGCTAAAAACAAACCAAAAATAAAACAAAACATAGTGAAACCTGTATGGTGCCTATAAGAAGTACATCTAATTCACAAAGAAGCAATAGGCCCTAAGCAAAGAACAAATAATGACATACCATGCAACAGGAACCAAGGGAGCAGAAGTTTTTTCTTTTCAGACAAAGTAGACTTCAAACTGAACCTGATCAGAAATGATGAAGAAAGACTACTATATATAGGGAGCAAGTTAACAGGAAGAGAAATTGTAAATATATATAGGCATGGATGTACCCAGTGTCATAAAACAAATACCACTGGAGGTAAAAAGATCAGATAGACATCAACACAATGAGAGTGATGGATTTTAATACCCCACTGCCACAGATAGAAGAATCAAGGAGACACAACATCAACAAATAATTTCAGAATTACACTGTGATTTTGAACAAATGGAGTTTAAAGATATTTATAGCACAGTCTCACTGTAATGGTGGATGCCTGCTGTTACACATGCAAACCTCATGGAATATACAACAGCAAGAGTGACCCCTGGTACCTTCATGTAATGTGCTTTATCAATGTTGGATGACAGTGCTGTGGGAATATGGTTTCCTCGAGTATGATAAATTTACAACTCTGGTGTGGAATGTTGAGAAGCTGTGTGTGTATGGCGGGAAGCAGAGGGCATAGAGAAAACCTGTGTAAAACACAGAGGAAAAGAAAAATGGAATTTTCTGCTTAATATAGATTGCTTTTACATTGTCTATGACAAAAAATGAGTAAGTTGTGAAACTAAATAAAAATGTGAGCTCTCTACTGTGTTCCACTCAACAACAACAACCACAAATACATATTTCACTACACACCAACTTTCTTCCATGTAGACAACACACTGGCCCATAGACCGTGGATAAATGAACAGAAAAGAGTCTAAATGATCAGATGAATGCTATTAGATCCTAGTGCAATCAAACTGGAAATCAGTGGCAAAAAAACCACAGACATTATGCCAACACATGGAGATTATTAGTACACTATGAATAATCAATAAGTCATAGAAAAAAAATCAAAGAAATAATTATACAGTTCCTAGAATAAAATGATGGTTGTTGTACTTCATACCAGTATCTGTGTGACAAAGTGACAGCAGCAGTTTGCACCTGTAAATGCCAATATTAGAATAATGGGATGAGTCTATCTAAATAACCTAATGATGGCTCTCAAGGTTGTAGGAAACTAAGAACTAACCAAATCCACATCTGGCACAAGGAAGGAAATTATGAAGCTCAGAGTAGAAAATAATGAAATTGAGAATAGGAATCCGTATAAACACTAAACTGAAGAATTACTTATTTGAAGGGATAGATAAAATTGACACATTGTAGCCAACATTATCAAATGAGGGAAAGAAAAGACCTAAACCAGAGCAATTAGCAATGAAAAAGATGAAATCCCAATAGATACCACTGAAGTATAGGAAATTATAGGTAACTACTATGAAAACATGTATTCTGATAAATGGGCAAGATGGACTAAATTAATAGATTCCTAGATATATATGAATTAATCAGAATTGAACTATGAAGTTGTAAATACCTTGAACAGTTAAAAATAGTCAATAAAATTCAGGTAGTAATAAAGAGGCCACTGAGAAAAGCCAGAGACTATGGATTCACTGCTGAATTTCACAAGAACTTCAATCAAGAACTAATACCACTTCTTAAACTCTTCTTTTTTAAATTATGTTTTTTATTTGAAAGAGAATAAAACCGTGTGGAACTTAGGCATCTGAGCAAGAAAGCAATTTGCCTGCCTTCCTGGTAAACACCCCTGGTGCGAGCCAGGAGGAGAACCAGTCAGTATCTCCTGTGAGCCTACTGGGATGCAGGCTGAGAATCAAACATCCCATCCCTCACCCCTACCCTTTAGCAACTGGCGGCCAAGGTCTGAGCACCTCTTGGGAGGATGGCCATATGCAATATAGCAAAAAGGGGAGATTTCCTTCCATCTTCTGTTTGAAGGCAATTGTTGTATTCACTGTTTTGTTTCATTATAATTAATTGTTTTGCTCTACTTAATATTCCCTTTTGATTAGATTTATAATGTTCTGGTTTTGGTTTGATTTCACTATACCTGATTGAATGGATAACTATGGTGAAGATAAGGAGGTATGCTATGGTGTCTATTACTGTTATCCCAGTATGCGGCTGTGACGTTATGTACCAATTTCACTTCAGTGTCTCCATTGCCCTTGTTCTGTCTTATTTTGTTGTATTTTACTATCTTTAAAATAAAAACAAGAGAGAATAAAACCAAGCAAAATGAAAGAAAATAAAGCCAGTCAAAACCAAACAATGTGATAGAGAATTTCAACACAAAATAATAGTACATACAAAATAGCTACCATAATATATCATATATATATATATATATATATATATATATATATAT
>PVJX010049333.1:0-11109 GCA_004027295.1 Dolichotis patagonum
AGTATGTAATTAGTCAAGTAATAATTTCTTAGGTTTTATTGTTGTTGTACTTTTCCTTTTTTCCTTGGAATACTGTATTGTTGCTACCCTTTATTCTGTTTTATTTTGTTTTGTTTTTTCCTCTTTAAATAAAATTATTAAAAAAAAAAAAAGGAAACATGGATATATATACCAACAGGAGAGAAAGCAGGGCTCACTCTAGATGCCAACTGCTGAAGCTGACCTGGCTGATGCAGAGGAAAGGTTAGCACTGCAGAAATCAGCACATTGCAGCTGTTACCCTAAAGACAGCTCAGACAAGAGTCATCAGCGGATGCTAGTCCAGGTAAGACTCTGTGGAGACGCAGGAGTATTTGCATGGTCTTCAAGGGCCTTGGCACAGACTGGGGAGAAGCTTGTACAATACAGTGCAAAAATCAAATGGCAGCTTGCCTAAGTAATTAAAAGGACCCTCTCTGAGGTGAGCATTACATGCTGCAGATGAAGCAGTCTGGGGCTCCGGCTGGGAACGCTTAACTGGAAGCTAACCCTGAGGAAACATCAGGTAAACCCAAAATGAAGGGCCCTTTATAAAAAGTGGAATGACTAGAGTCTTCAAAAGATTCAATGTCATGAGACACAAGTGCTGTGCAAGTGTTCAGAATTACCACAGCTGTTATTGCATGCTGAGTGCCCTCAACAGGTGTATGTGCCAGAGTCCTGGCCCCAGGGCGATGCCAGTGGGAGGTGGTGGAGCCCTCTAGTGTGGGACCTGGCTGGGGGAGGTCTTAGGACATGGGGCTGTGGCCTTGAGGGGACTGTGGGATAGCGGCCCCTCCTGTCTCCTGTTCTCCCTGTACATGACCTAAGCAAGTTTGCTCTGCTGCATGCTCCTCCCATTTACCACTGGCATGCTCACTGGTGCCAAAAGCAATGGGTGCACCTGATCAGGGACATGAGCCACAGCAAATCTGTCTACATTCTAACTTCATTTTCAGGCATTTTCTTATAGCAGTGGAAAGATGACTAATACCCAGGCTGAGGAGGCAGAACAGATCCTGGCCTCTATACTGGAGGGCAAAGGGGTCAGTGGACTAAATTAAATAAGGGCAGCAGATCAGAAGAAAGTATTATATCACATACCAAAAGCACAAGGAACAAAAGAAAAATGGATTAAACTGTACTTCATTGAAATAGAAACATGTATAAGAGGGACATTAATAAAATGAAAAGAGCCTACAGAATGGGAGAAAATATTTGTGAATTATTTATCTGTCAGGAGTCTAGTATATATAATACACAAATACCTCTTTTAAGTCAACAATAAAAAGGCGACCCAATTTAAAGGTAAGCAAGTGACTAGAACAGGTTTTTTCCAAAGAAGATACACAAAGAGGCAACATACACATGAACCACCAGTAACATGACAATTCAAACCACAGCAAGATTCTACTTCATATCACACAGGTGGCTACAATAAGAAAGTTTCAGCAAGGACATGGAGAAACTAGAAACCTTGCACATTGCTGGTGGGAATAGAAATGGCTGCACGGGAAGCTACTGTCTTCAAAAAGTTAAACATATGACCAGGTAGTTATTCTAGCTAACCGAAATTCTACTTCTATGCATATAACAAAGAATTGAAAACAGGCACTAAAACAGATATATGTACACTTATGTTCAGGGCAACACAATCATAGTCAAGAGGAAAACACAACTCAAGTATCCACCAACTGATGAACGATTAAATGAAATGTGGTTTAGGTATGCAAGGGAATACTATTTGGTCATGAAAAGAACTGAAGCACTGATTCAGACTATATCACAGATGAACCTTGAAAACATGCTCAGTGAGAAAAGCAGACCCACACTGTGTATCCCATTATTTCATTCATACAAAATGTCAAAAATTGATAAATCCATAGAAACAAGGTTAAGATTAGAGGCTGTCAGGGAATGGTGGGGGGAAAATAGAGAAAAACTGGTGCATGGGTATAAGGTTTCCTTTTGGAGAGATGGAAATATTTTGAAACAAAATATAGGTGGTGTTAAACAACATTCTAAATGTACTGTTACTAAATTTTTCTCTCTAAAATGACTGCTTTTATGCTTTTATTTCCATTCATTAAAAAGTATATTTGTTTTAATTTTATAGAACAAATAAATTGCCTATAATAATGCAATAAAGTGTCCCTCTAAGAAATAAAAACTGAAGAATTTAGGAATAAAGCCTTATCAACATAAGGCTTTGCAACATAATGCAAACTACTTTTAAATGGTTTAAGAAAAAATATTATGCATGTAGATAGATAGAGGATAGATAATAGATGACAGAGAGAAATAGTGTGTGTACATGGTAAAACAAATGACATAAAATGCAACCACATGTGAATCTAGGCAAAACCACACAGGTATTCTTTAGTATTCTTGCAACTATTCTGGAGCTTCAAATTATTTCCAAGTTAAAAATAAAAAGTGTGTGTGTTTGCTCAAAATAAATCCAGAGTGAAAGCTTTAAAGGACATTTCTGAGACAATGAAATGTGGAGCAAGCCATATTGTTGAGAACTCACAGTAGCCAACTCACAGTGGCTAGCTCTACATACTTCTCTAAGAGATGAACAGAGGCTTGAGATTATTGGCATTACCTTTTTGAGATTTCCCATTATGTCATTAGGGGCAGGTCATCCTCACCCACCTACTAAGACTAAGACTAAGACTAAGACTAAGACTAAGACTAGGACTAGGACTAGGACAAGGACTAGGACTAGGACTAAGACTAAGACTAGGACTAGGACTAGGACTAGGACTAAGACTAAGACTAAGACTAGAACTAGGACTAAGACTAAGACCAGGACTAGGAGTAAGACTAAGACTAAGACTAGGACTAGGACTAAGACTAAGACTAAGACTAGGACTAGGACTAAGACTAAGACTAGGACTAGGACTAAGACTAGGAGTAAGACTAGGACTAAGACTAGGACTAAGACTAGGACTAAGACTAAGACTAGGACTAAGACTAGGACTAGGACTAGGACTAGGACTAGGACTAGGGCTAGGACTAGGACTAAGACTAAGACTAGGACCAGGACTAGGACTAAGACTAGGACTAGGACTAAGACTAGGACTAGGACTAAGACTAAGACTAGGACTAAGACTACTAAACCTAAATGCTCCACAGCAAGGTCCTTCTTAGCATAAAACCACCTCTGACCTCTGAGTCATTCCATGATCCCTTCCTCAATCAATAAATGCTGAAGTGGCTGCCTAGTGGCCTTTTGTTCCTTGTGAACAACTGGTCATCCCAGATCCCTGCTGTACTGCCATTTTATCTCTTGCTCCTTCTCTCTCACCATATACCATAACACCTGGCAGGAGATTGGAGGCTCACTGCAGTAGTCTCTGACACTATACCATTTAGACCAGGGATGGTGAACCTTTTAGAGATGAGCACCCAAACTGCAACCCTAAAGCCACTTCTTTATTGCAAAGTGCCAGTGCTGCAGTTAAACTTGAATATTCAGTGCTCTGCTTGGATATACTGGAGTGATGTGGTTTGTGAGCCAACAAAGAAGGTTCTGCATGTCCATAGGTTTGCTACCACTGATTTAGACAGATGTTAAACTTCCAGTTTGATACTATTAATATTTGTCCCTAGATGTCTCACCAAAGCCTCGTGAACATTTTTAGATGGGGCTTTTTCAGAGGTAGCTGAATCTAGAATGTGTAATTGATTCGTGGTTCAAAGCTTGGATTAAGGGCTCTGGGATTAATGGTGCGTATTACTGGATCATTCCACTGATTGGATTGGTACTACCATAATACTGGTGAACTGAATACATTATAAGGAATAGGAAGAGGCTTGTCACTTCTCTTGCTTGTTGCTTTTGCTGTCTTTCACTGCCATGAACTGTTTCCCCTCTGCCATGTGCCATCCTGCTTTGGAGCCAGACGATTACGGACTGAAACCTCTACAAACTGTGAACTAAATAAAACTTTTCTCCTTTAACACTGGGTGTTGGGTATTTTGTCCCAGTAATGAGAGAAAAGTAATGAAGACAGAATTTGGTACCAGAGAATTGGGGTTGTTGCTATGAATATACCTGACCATGTGGTACAGGAGCTTTTGGGAATGGCTTTTAGGAAGACTTTGGAATGATTTGGAGATGCTGGCTGAAAAAGTGCTTTGGGCTGTACTGTATGGAAGAGTCTGGTCATATTTCAGAAGATCAGAAGGCTGATAGAAATCCTGCTGGTAAAGTCTAGCCTAGGAAGTTTTCTGCTGGGAAGAAGGACCACATTGGCTGTGTGTTATACTTTGGCAGAACCTTTGTCTGCATTTTTCTTCTGTACAGAGACTTTACCTGAGACTGAAATTAAGGGGAGAGGACTAATTAACCTAGCAGAAGGAATTTTAAGGCAATCTAATGTTGAGGTGGTGGCATGGCTATATATATTAAAATCCAGATCTATGTTGAGAATCAAGAGCAAAGAGCCCAGCAGAATGATTTAAAATGTGAGTTCGGCCAGAAAGGAAGTTCCAGTAAAGACGTGGACTGCAAAGATAGAGAACAGAGAGATCTTGATTGCTGAGAAGGAACAGAAGAATTACAAAGACGGCCTAAGAGCATCACAAGAAGCAGCAGGGCTCTAATCTTTGCAGCCTCAAGACTACAAAATGAAAGACTTTGCTTTGAGAAAAAAGCTCCAGGGCACCATGATCCAGAATGGTGGCAGAATAGAGAATTTGTTCCTCAAAATTGGAATCAGAGTGTTCAGTGATTCAGGCACTTGACCCCTCCAGCCAAAAGAGAGGGAAGCCTGGCTACTGTTCCAGCTAGTAGTAGACCTGGGCATCTTTCACATGGTGCTGGTATTAGATGCATGCAGCATGAAAGAGTTATGAGTTCAGGAAGGCTTCCACCCAAATTTCAGAAGGCCTGGGAGGCCAGGTAGTGTGCCCCTGAGAGGGCAATGTGTGAAGTTGTGAGTATGAAGCTAAAGGTGCAGTGGAGATCCCAGAAATTTGTAAAAGCTAGGAACATGGATTGTCTGAGGAAAACTGTAAGAAGGGAGCAGAGTGGGCCCAAGATCTCTAGAAGCCATGGAAGCTACAACTATCACAAGTGCCATAGAGGTGGAGTCACCCAAGCTCTTTGAAGTTCACATCTTGCCAAAGATTGCTTCTGATGCTGAACATGGAATTACAAGACTTAATGTTTGCCTCACTGGATTTTAGACTTGCTTTGGTCCCATTCCTTTGCATCTCCATTTGTAACTTTTGGTATGGAAATGTCTATCTTGTGTCATTGAATGTTGGAAGTGTTTAACTTTATTTTCATTTGTACAGGTGCTCACTGTTAAAGAGTTTGTCTTTGAGGAGACTTGGGATTTGAAATTTTCAGCAATGTTGAAACCATTAGGTCTTTGGCAACTCTTAGAGATGGACTAAATGAAGGCCTTTTAAGTAGAGGAATGTTCATGAGCCTTTGCAGAACCAGGCATACAATGTTATAGCTTGTATCTAGATGTCCCCTCAAAGTCACATGCACTTTTAGTTGGGTCCTTTTCAGCAGCAGATGCATTTAAAATTTGTGATTGATTTATGGTTCAAAGTTAGGATTCAGGGTGCTAGGATTAAGGATGGGTGATTGTTAGATCAGTGTGCTGATTGGATTGCACTGACCTATAATCCCAGTAGACTAGATACAACATAAGGGACAGAAAGAGGCTTGTCTCTTCTTTCACTTGTTGCTTTTGCTGTTTTATGCTGCCATGAACTATTGCCCTCTGCTATGTGCCACCCTGCCTTGGAACCAGATGATTATGGACTGGAATCTCTACAAACTGTGGCCTAAATAAACCTTTCCCCCTTTAACTTTGGGTGTTTTGTGCCAACAGTGAGAAAAGTAACTAAGACAGATACCTACTCTGGCTTTATGTATGAAAATGACTTTGTTCTTTCAAAGCATTTAGCAATGATATATAAGGAACTCTGAACTGAGTTAGGAAATATATACCCAACACATATGTACATGCAGAGAAAGCATATAAGGAAATACAAATAAATAATGCGTCTAGTTACAGTAGACAAGAGTTCTTTTGTACTATTACAATTGAAATTATACCAAGACATGAAAAAGTCACAAAAAAGGGAAGCAAGAATGAGGGTTAGCCAGGTTCCAGGAACAAAGTCTGAGAATGGGTTGGCATTACCCTCCCTAACATTACCCCAGATGATGCCTGGGAAATCATTAACAGGTCCTCTAGAGCCCTCATTGCTTTTCTCTATCTTTAGTAGTTTCAATTAGGTAATGGTCTAGGTTTACCTTGGTCCTCAAACATTTTTAAGCCTCCTTATATGACTAGAATGGCCAAGAGGAAGACAAGGAAGCATCAACTTGTTGGCATTTGTGACCCTGTGGTGTTCACAATATCTCTGACATGTTTTCACTGAACCTGGGCACACCCACTTGACCCTGGGAAAGATGCTCATTGCAAAGATGTTGACACATGGAGCCTGCTGGTTGCAGACAGACCTATCTTTTTATATTCTATGGTTGTGTGCTTCCATAACTTGTATAGATCCACAAAATCCAAAAATGTTTGAGAATGCATTATAAAATGGTACAGTATTTGCCCAGATCATAAGCACATTTTCCTGTATACTTCAAATTTAGATTATGCACAATACCTAGAGTAAATGCTGTATGAGCAGTTATTACATCAGGTCATTTAGGGAATAATGATGAGAAAAAGGCCCATGCATGTTTGGTACAGCATCAGGTGCATTTCTAAATATTTCCTGTCCACAGTTGGCTGAATATTTAGGTGCAGAAGCTGCAGACACAGAAGGTAGCCCATATTGCCCGTCATGGGAGACACAGAGCCTCAGAACACCTATTAGAGGACACTGAGATTTATAAAAACACTTAGGTTTCTGCAGATCAGACTGGTCTCAAGCCTTCTCACATTGTCCTGGGAACATCAAGGGGCCACAAATGCTGAAATAATAATGCTACCATTTGAATCACTTTGCTCTTCAGGCACTCCTGGTCTGAAAATCTTTTCATATCACCCCATCTTATCCCAGTCTCTCATCTTGAACACCCAGCACCAAAGTTAGCCTTAAAACTGGACCACCCCTGCTTCTCTGACTTTCTGTGGCATTTGTCACCCTTCATCGCTCCCATGCATGTCTCCTGCTATGATCATTTCCTAAGCATGCCAGGTCTTCCAAGCCCTTAAAGGTGGAGTCTCTCTGTTCTTTCTTCACTCACCCCTTCTTTACCACCCCTGCCCCAGTCCTTGCCTGGTTCCATCTACCCAGTAGACACTCAATATTGATTAAATTGAGGGAGCCAAGTGAGTATACAATGAGACCAATCCTGGAGAGAGATTTTTCTGACAGAAGAATAAAGGATGGGTTGGAGCAAAATCAACAAATCCATCCATTGTTATGCATTGTTGAGCACCTGGTGTGTGAGATACTCTGCTCAGAGTTTGGACAACTCAAAGCCAAGGGAAGCACTTCTACTCACTCTCCCACTTCCACCAGAACCTGACTCAGCATGAAGGGAAAACATGTGGGATGTCACACAATAGCACAAGGCACACAGAGTTCTGCACACACACAGCATTAAAATGGGCACAACAAAATGAGATTGCTAGGTGAGTGCTTGGAGGACTACATAGGAAATGCTAGGATGCTGTGATTTGGCAAAGCAGTACAGAGTCAGTGCCTAGTGGGGTGATGCCAGTAAGGGTGATGTGGCAGCTCCTCTGCCCTGTGAAGACTTAAGAAGGGACTCCTTTCCCCCAACATCCAAGCTCAAAACTTGTCATCATAGAAGCTAAGCCGTAGAGTATGTAAAGGAAAGGTGAGTTTCCTACAATATTGCATGGGCTGCTGTGTAGAAGAGGGAAGGGCAGGAAGAGGGTCCCTTGGGCTGTCCTGTGGGCTTGCTGTGGCTTTAGAGACCAGGGAAGGTGTTGAGTAGCAGATGCAGAGTTACCATGAGGAAATCCATCTGGGAATCCAGGGAGAGGATGGAGGATGAAGAATGGATAGTGAAGGAATTTTTTTTTCATTCTGTTGAGGAAGCCTCAATGGGCCTAAGAGAGGAAAACATTTGATGGTGCTGAGAAAAAGAACTGACAGGTGATGAAGTAGAACTGCAGGGCTGAAGTCCAGAGAAAGCACCAAAATCAGTCCTCACAGGGGGAAAGGAGGGTGGACATCTGGTAAAGGTAAGGGGATGAGCTAAGGGTGGTGAGTTTCATGTGCTGTGGTCTTCAGCTTCAGCCCTTTACTTATCTGCATGATGCCATATTGAAAAGATATAAACATAAGAAAGCATCACCAACATGGAGAAGAGTGAAGACATGCTTGCATGCACTTGGGAATGTAAATTGGGAAGAGAAGGTTGAAAAGAGTCTTATTACCAAATTGGCAAAGAAGTCAGTAAGGGGATTGCAGGGCTGCTCAAGGCTTTGTGAGGATGATCGAGCAGGCAGGTAAATGAAGGAGATCACAGAACTTTTCTTTTGTAAACCTGGATGAACTGAGGAAGGGATTGTTACCGTGTAGACTGCAGCCTTGCCTCATGTCAGCTTATAGTCCATGTCGAGCTGGCCAGTAATTCCTCAGGAAATAGCAGCTGTGTGCCCTTAAATCTGTGCTCAGAAATCCTACATGACCCCTGCTGGTTTTTTCTCAGTGAGTTCAGCCATTGTGAGAATGGCGCCTCACTCAGTCACTGTCTCACTCACTGTCTGCGTGTTTACGGAGGGAGCCACCTGTAAACGGAGACAAGCATCAGCCCCAGGGAAGGCTGACTGTTCAGGGTCAGGTACCAGACCTGTGTCAGACCAATCACACTCCTTCCTTGACAATGCAGGCTCTGAATTGAGAAAGACATTCCTTTTTCTCTTCTTGTGGCAAAAACTGGTGACTGGGGGCTGGAGATGTAGCTCATGAAGCGTGCTTTCCTAGGAGGGCCTGGATTCCATCAAGAAGGAGAAGTCAAAGGTGACAAGGGGTAAGCTGAGGTGGATGCAGAACTAAACCCTGGCAGCCTGGCTCCAATGCTTACTAGAGTATTTTCCTTTTGGTCTCTATGTGGCTCCTTTCTTTCTCTCTGTCTCTGTTTCTGTCTCTGTCTCTCTCTTTTCCTCCCTTTCTCCCTCTTTCTGTCCTATACTAGACTGTGAACTTCTATAGGGCATGGAGTGTTCATCTTGCAGTTCGGCACCTTTCTGGAACCTGATGCACAGAGGTCTTGATAAACACTTGCACAGTTTTTGATTGACTCAGAGACAGATGACAAAAATGCCTGTATTAGTTTTTCACTGCTGGGACACAATATCCAACACCCACAACTTATAAGAGAACAAGGTTTAATTTGGGTTTCAGATGTTGTCATTTGAGGGTCAATGGCTCTGACATGGGAACATCATATGGAAGGGCACAGTGGAGCAAAGCTGCTTCATTCATGGTAGCCAGGAAGCAGAGCAGGGGAAGAGATGGAGGAGCTAGGAGCCAGACCTACACAGACATTCCTAAAAGTGCATGCTGCCAGTCCCTCTGGTGGGCCCCCAAGCCAGTTAGTTTGTAATTCCACCTTAGCCACCACCGTGCCATTCATGGAACTATTCCAGGACAACTCAAGGCTGTAGGAAGCTAGACTCGTTTGGAAAACTATGGAGGAGGGCTGTAGGGAGAAACAGTCACAGTTAGCAAGCTCACCTGCAGAGGCACGCCCTAGAAGGGTCACAGGAGGGAACCTGCAGGGAAGAGAAGGCAGAAAGCAGAACTGTAGCAAGAAAAAGGGCTGAGAGGAGAGAATCCACAGATTCTGTTCCTTCCTTCATATGTTTACCATGTCCTGCATGGGGTGGAATGTTCCGGTACAATGCTGTAGAGTGGGCGCTGGGAACCCCACGGTGCATCATGTTTGGGAGGTTATCACTACAGAAAAGTGGTCCTCAATGTGTTTGGGAAGCAAGTACAAAAATGCAGCCTTCAAGGTTCTCAGGAGATTCCTGAGGCCCAGGGATAGAGAATCTGCATTGTAAAAACTCTTCAGGGAGGCTGACCAAGCTCCTGTGAATGCACCTACAAGAGCTCTGGATGAACCCTCCATTCTAGGAGCTGTTACCTTGGGCCTTTCAGGGCTCACTTTGTTAAAAAATGCTGGGATAACACATGACTGCTTCTTTCCTATATGAAGTAGCAATAGAAATACAAATACAAATTCCTGATAAATCAGAGGCACGCCCTGACCAGACAATGGAAACACTCAAGTTACAGACCATCTCTCATTCCCACAGGTGCTGACCTCTGCTGCCCTCATCTGCATCCTCTCTCCCTACTCCTGCCTCTTCTGCTGGGATCTGAGGCTGGTGGAGATAGCCGGGCCTCTGGCTCCTTCACTCCCTGCCCTCCTTCTCTCCAGCTAAACATGTCCTGCATCTCAAGAGCATCTCCTTTTCCCTCCCTTCCTCTTCTTCAGTAGGCTCAAAGAGACATGCTCAGGTTTACATTCTTGAAAGACAAGTTCATTGCTTCTGTTTGAAAGTAGTTGAAAGGAGAAGCAAGAGCCTCTCCTGAGATCCGCGCCATGCTGGGACTTAGGGCGCGGAGCCAACCAGTAAGCAGCCTGCCGCCCTGGAAAGTGACTGTGGTCTGGGGAGCCGCGGCCACCCCAGGGCGGGGAAACCAGAAGCAAGAGCGTCTCCTGAACTATCGCGCATGTTCGAGTTCCAGTGAGACACAATGTGGTGGATAGAACCAATGGTAGTAGGACAGGAAGAGCATGGTAGGACTTCTGAATATGTGTGATAGTTCAAACAATTTTTTTTCTTTTTTATCAAAAATGAGATATTATAGTACCCATTGATCATTTTCTGTTATTTGGTTCAGAAAGCCCCGGAATTCTTTCACTCTATGTATGGCTTAATACTATTGTGTTATGTTTGATATTATTGTATTTGAAACTATGCTCAACTATAGCAGAGTAAGAGATATGGTGTTAGATACTGTTGATGTCCAGTTGACTTAATGTAAAGTACTGTGTTGCCTATGTTGTCCTGTTCTGATCTGCTCTGTACTGCCCCCTTTTGTTTTATT
>PVJX010049334.1:0-11109 GCA_004027295.1 Dolichotis patagonum
ACAATATTAGCACAAACATTTTTTCAATGAATCAAGAGAAACTAGCTGTGTAACTATATTAACTACCTTGTGTATATGTATTTCCTTTCTCCTATACCCTGACACTGTTTTATTTCCTTTTGAACATTTTCTTCTGTATTCCCAATAACTATTTTTCATTTTGGATTGTATCTTCTCACTCAGTTTCTCACACTAGTGAGACAATACGATGTTTACACATGCGATTCTAATTTATTTCACCTGTGGGTATTGTTTCAATGCACTTAAATTTTGTATCCTGTGATCAATATCTGTCCACCTTCCTGCCATTATTTTCAGATTTATTTCAGAGCTTTTAATTCAGTCTTATTGATATCCATGTCTGTTTTTATGATAAGATCATGTTGTTTTAATTTCCATAGCTTTGTAATATATTTTGAAATGAGTGTAATGCCTTCAGCTTTGTTCTTTTCCTCAGTATTGCTTAGATTACTCAGAGTCTTCAAGAGTTCCAAATGAATTTTGATTTTTTTGTATACCTGTGAAAAATGTCATTGCAATTTTGATAGGGATTTTATTTAATCTGCAGATCATTTTGAGAAAAATGGAAAAATTTTTCAAAGCTAATACCTCTAATCAATAAACTAAGGATATTTTCTCCATGTGTTTATGTCTTCTTCAATTTCTTTTCTCAATAATTTATAGATTATACTGTATGTGGCCTTCCCTCTTTGCTATATATTTTTAACGTAAATCTAAAACAAATGTTCTTGCTTCTAAGGCAGACATTTTTTCTGGATGAAAAAGTTTTGGTGATTAAACACATGTTTGTGTTTACTACACTTATTTAATTTTCTTAAAAAGACTAACTCTATATACCTGTTTTACAAATACTTCAATAAGTGTTAATGTCCTTCAGATAGGATTAGTTCTGTGACTTTTATACCTCTTGAAATTTATTTAACATCAATTTTCTACTAGTTTCTAATATCTCCAGATCTATAACTCCTATGATGTGATTATAATAAGCACTCAATGTTAGGTTAAGGTCTGTCTTACTCCAAACAAGCTGGAATTTAAGAAAGTAAGTTTTGCACCAGAAGAAATGAATTTACCAATATAACACTGATTGTATATTCTTTTACACTTCACAGAAATGACTTGTCACTTTCAGTTGGGTTCTACTGCATTTGTAGGGTGATATACTATGTGTAAAACGTTGGAATAAACTCCAACACAGAGTTCAAAAAGACTAGTAGCTGAGAGATTTGTAATATTTGGGATTCTCAAGAACTTAAGAAGCCATCTGCTGGAAGACATGTTTCTACCAGTACTGGTGAGGAGGAAGAGGCAGCAGGTAGCTATTGGAATAAGAACAAAAGATGGACTTGTGGAAGTAAAATCTGAGTGAGAAATAAAAATTTGAATACATTTAAAATTTCTAAGAATTTAGTTTTGAAAGCAATATTGTGTGTTTATTGCATTTATTGCCTTGTAAATAATTATCCTGTCCTTGTATAAAGGGAATTTTACCCCAAGTTGGGGAGGAAGTATAACTAGCATGTAATCAAATGACAAATTAGATTGTCCAAAACAGGAAATGTGCAATATTTTAAACTGATGTAATCTAAACTGTGATAGATATATTCTCTAAATTGTCTTTATATCTAATGTCTCAGTGAATACTTAGTGCATAGAAAAGTATCTGTCATATAATGGGTATTCAAGAACTGTTTGAATAAATGATAATCTCATGTACTCCAATTAATATCCCAGGGTTATAAGATGCAAATGGCAACTGTGATCTGTATTGACCTCTAAAAATGCCCTCAGTTGCTAATGTATCACCTCTATATCTTTCAAGAAATTATGTTTGCAATTAGAAATTGTAACACTCTGTGCTCCTATGAAATATTCATTAACATCTCCAGTAACTCCTTAAGCAGAACAGTCATGGCAAGGACTTTCACTTTCTAGAACTTGGTATGGAGTGTGTATATAGTTGGTTAAACTGGCACAAAAATATAGGAGTTCTTTGAATAATGTAGGTGTATTGTCTAATATCTAAATTTAGTTTATTGTGTGGGCTTGTTTAAAATATTCAAGAAAGTGGTAATGTCAATATTTGGGAGATGGTAATTAATGATTATATTTTATTCAATATCTAAATGATACTCATAATGAATGCTGAAACTTACTGAGAGATTTTTGAATGCTAATGTTTATAAAAATTAGGTATAAGAAAGACCAGGGTTTGTGCTGAAACTTGGTAGTTAATTTTCCACACATTCCATTTAACCTTACAGTAGGCAAAACTCTAGATCAGTCTAAATCAGGAACAGAACTTCTATTCTTAGCCAGGTAGCTAGCAGAAATATATACTTTTTGCCAGAAGCACTGGATTATTTTTTGGTGCAAATTTAATGACATTATTGTAAAAACAATTATGAACCCATGTGCTTCTATGAATATACAGGTAGTTGAATTTTAATACAATGAACTGGTAATTATAATTTTGGTAATAAAATGTGGTATTGCATTATAAATGTGCAAGCTTCAAATTGTTTTATTATGCATAGAATGGAATGGAAAACATATATGCGCTCATACATGCCCACATATGGGCATACCTTCTTTTAGGAAGAGTGCACTCTTCCAAGGTGCTCATATGTGTCACATAACATTTGAATGTCAGATCTCATTATGATGTCACTGTTGACCCCTCCTCTGAAAGATTTTCAATATTTGAAATGACATATATGCTATTCATATCATGAGAAACCACAATCCCAATAAGAACAATTGAAATCCTCAAAGTGAAACTTAAAAGGAACTCTTGGCGGTCACTGTAAACTTATTAGGACGTGTTAATGATCTCATTCACTGACCTTGACTTGTAGTGCAATATTTTAAGTGCACATTTCAAATATTTATAATTCCTAGTTAGGTTCTCATTATCTCACTAGCACTGCTAAAATATTCAGAAGAGAAATAGCTGGTTGAAAGTGGATTATTCTTACAGCCAGTGTTATCCAAAGAATAATAGTTTTCAGGAAACATATTGTGATATATATGTCTAAAAATAATTTTACATTATGGATGAACTTTACAAAAAGTAAACGGAGACAAGAAAGTATCTTTGTGTATGCAAGAATAAACAATAGTCAGCTATCTTATTGTGAGTAACATACTCTCAATACTCAGTGTTTTTATTTGTCTAATTTTCTTATTTAAAATAATTTAATTCTTAAAATTATGTGATGCATGAAACATATTTTGGGACTGCCCTGTGATGTTTTGATACATGTATACATCAGGTAATTTTGAAGTGAAGGCAAATACATGTTTCCACAAACATTTAGTATATTTTTAAGATAAAAGCTTTCAAAATCCATTCTTCTAGTGTGTAAATTTATGTAGCAGGCAACTATTATCTACAGTCACCATATTATGAAATGCCATATGAGGACTTCTTGCATCTAAGTGTGACATAACACTCATTGTCCGTGTTTACCCACAGCCCTTCTTGTTTCCTACACCTCTCAGCCTCTGGAAATCATCATTCTATTCACAACATCTATGAGATTGGGTGAAATAAAGAATATTAATATGGACAAGCCACAATTATATTTATGGAAGTGTAGTTGTACAAATAAATATGAGTATGACAGCTGATAGCCTGAAAGTTAGGAGTTTGATAATGTTATTTGCATACATTCTCAATGTTTTGTCTTTGATAACGCCTTTCTTTTTTTAAATCAATCAAATTATAGCTATTGATGATCTACAACAATAAAACAGTATAAATAGTAATGAAGCTGATATTTATTGGGTGCCTGCGATTTAAGGACCTAAGTATACTACTTCTAAAGATTTTTAATCTCACATGGTTACTACAATCCATATACTAGAATTATTGTTGTTTTATAGTTGAAAATGCTGATGTTTAAGGACTGTAAATTAACTTGCCTAAGACATACAAGCGAATGGTATGTGAATCATAATTCAAACTTGAATTGGCCTGATTCCAAAGCACTGAGAAACTGGAAAAATCATCTTTTGTTCTCAAGTATCTGATGATCAAATGAGCCTTCCTACATATACTTTTTATCCAAAATCTATTTTGAAAACATCATATTGTAATTTATAATGATACAAATATTAATGCACAGCATCTAAATGATTACTGTATGTCACACATTCTTCTGATAAATGCAGCATTAAAATAATTCATTTGCAGGTAAGGAAATTAAGGTACATAAAGATCAAATTTTCCAAGGTCACAAATCTGGTACGTGATATAGCCTTGACCCAAACTAGGGTCTATAAGACTTCATATCTAAAACTTTAAACACATCTATTGTAGTATGAACACTTTAACAGAAGACAAAAACTGTTTCATAGGAAAAGACAAAATATATTTATACAATGTTCAGGAAGACAGGAATTAACAATGCTATAAATGAGTACAACTGAAAATGAAAATTGATTCTAAAAATAGTATGGTAGATTGCCTTATAGGTGTATTGAAGACATGAGTAGACAAAGTGATTATATGGCTTGAAGACATAAAAATTTATATGATTTTATTTATCTAGGAAAGTTCTAGTTTGTATACTTGTTGTCCCAGTTTAATTATAAACATCTTCCATTTTTCTCTCAAAAAGTTACCAGTTTATACAATGAATTCTATGACCAAATGTGGATGATGAAAAACTCAATATTCAGCCACTGATTACACTTACAGGATAAATTTATTTACATAATATAATTTCTGGTTCTAGCTTTTTTTTTTGGTACAGAGAATTGAACTCATGACCTAGCGCTTGGCACACAGGAGTTTATGCTGCTGAGCTAAATCCCTGGCCCTCTAACTTTTCTGTTACGCACAGAAAAGGTTTATGCTATGGTAGATCAACCCTCCATACTTAGCACATGTAAGGGTTAAAATTTATAAAGCTGTCAAACATTATGAATTAGTATAAAACTCTCAATGGCTTTGAAAGGCAGGCATTAGTTTTATAATCCTTGTCTTACAAAATTACATTTTGATTGTATATAAAGTATAGATAATCAAAAGTCTAACAGCCTTTTGGCAACAAAGACAGGATTTAAGCCTGAACACATACACTTTGGAGCCTGACCTCTTTTCCTCTAAAATCTCCTGATTTTCTATTTCTATAATAACTGCCCAGTGTAGCAAATTGTATCTGACAAAAGATGGTAAAAATGGGCAACCCACTCAGAACTCCTTCTGTCTCTCTCTTGGATAGAAGCTTTGTTTCCCTCAATAAATATATTCTGCTCTAAAAACATGGTAAAATTAAGTATTGTTAACTCTGTTTACTAGTATGCAGCATCTTTACAAGTGCAAAACTTATGCCCCTCCCCTGTTGAATTTAGGAGCAGTCAAAGAAATGTGAATGGAATCAGGAAAAGTCTGTAATTCTATGTAATAAACATGTATAAGTAAATGTAAGTAATAAATCTAAAAATAATTTTAAAACAGTACTAAATTGGGTATGATAAAACAAAGTTAGTGTTTCTTCCTGTCACTGTGACCAACATTCTTGAAATGATGATTGTGCAATTAATTGATAAGTAGGTGAAAAGAACATTAAAGTGGCATAGTAGCTGACAGTGTCATATCCACCCCATTAGAAATGTATTATGTGACTGAGAAATCAACTTGTGGAGTGTGAGTGTTATAGGTAGCTTGCTTCTAAAAGTGGCTTGTAAACCAAATGCTACCAGTTTGTGGGTTGCTTTCCTCTCCCTCTAGAGTTAGATTCTGCATTTTTCTTGTCTCAAACAAAGAATTGTAAGAAATGAACAAAAAAGAATAACAAAGTTTATTTGAGAAAGTAGAAGTGAAGAGTTGGGGAGAAATGGCTCAGCAGAGCGATCTTGGGCTGAGCAAAGACAAAAAAATTGTAAAAGCAAAAATAAAAATGCACACTTGATCCAGGAAATGCAGTGTGTGTTATCTTCAAAATTTAAGATAGCAAACTGTTTGTGACTGGATATGTCCTTTAATGTTTTCCCAGTCTTGCAGAAATACATGAGAAAGTCTATGTAAGAGTCCTCAGAGGCCATTCTTGAAACCCACACATCCAGCTGATGGCAGATTGAGGCTATTCTTTTGAAAACTTGCTCAAGTTCTTGTGGAGAAGTCCATGTGCAGGGCTTTGGAAACCATTTTGTCCATGTGTCCAGGATCTTGTCATTAACAGGTCACACCTACTTCCCCAACCAGCTTTGCCATACCCAAATCTCCTATCTCATTGGACATTCAGATTTGGGGGCAGGGATGTTTATTGTTGTAACAGAACCTAGTAAGTTTTAACAGATACAATCAGAAGGATAGACATTAAACTGAAGTGTCATAAAGAATGTGAAATACAAATTTTGGTTAGTGCCATGATGAGATAAAACCTTATGTGCACTGTGTTCCTGTGCTTGTACAGATACTGACAACTCACAGAGAAAGAGATTATGTGGACCATGTAAGATTCCACCATGCAGAATATTTTCTATTTGATCTTAACTTTGACACATTTTGATGATTGCATGTGTTACAACATGGTGCCAATATGTCTGATGAGGTGTTGTCATTTAGAATACATAAAATCTTTAAAATCTAAATACCAAAAATGTAGCCCATTTAAAAGTGGGTAATAGAACTAAATAGACATTTCTCAAATGAAGGTGTACTATAGGTTAAAATATGTCTTAGTTACTTTTCTTGTTGTTGAGATAAAATACCCAACACCAACATCCAATCTTAAAGCAGGAAAGATTTATTTGGTTCACAGTCTGCATAAGATTTAGTTCATAGTTGGCTGGCTCTGGCATGGCAGAAGAGATACAGTCCATGGCGGGCAACAGACAGCAAGGCAACAATCAGCTAATTAGTTAAGCAGCAAGCAATGACCACAAACCATTCTTGTCCCTTATATTTTATCTAGGGTACATATCTTTGAGAACAGTAGAACTCATACTCAGGGTAGCTATTCCTATCATCTACACCCAGAACTATCCCAAACCAATCAGTGGACTGATTGAATAATCACACACCTTTGATAACAGCATCACACATTCTAGATCCAGCCACCTCTGAAAAATTTCACCTTTGAGCACATGAATCTTTTGAGCAACATCTAGACTCATGCCATAACACCAGGTATATGAAAAAATGGCAGCCATCATAAACTATCAGAGAAAAGCAAATCAAAGCAATAGTGCTGTATCTCTTTCCCTCATTAAGAATTGCAACTATGAAAAAGATTAAATATAATGCCTTACTTTTCTCTCTCATTGTTGAGACAAAATACCGAATGCCCAAATTTAGGGAAGGGAAAGATTATTTCTTACAGGTTGGAGGTTTCAGTCCATATTCAGTTGGCTCCAAGGCAAAATTACATGGCTGAGGAGCAGCGATTCATAGCTGGCCCCTGTGGCAAAGCACTAACTATGCAAAAGACAGAGAAGACAGGCTTTCTTCCTGCCACTACACTGTTTTCTGGCTCCACCCCCGGGTGGGTGTGGCACTCACACCTTCAATTTGACACTAGACAATTAACCAATCACAAATGCTAGATTTGGTCAAGTCCATAATTGTGTGAGGCTTGGGGGGTGCATCTGAACATAAACCATAACACATAACAACTGTCTTATTAGGATGTGTAGAAAAGGGAAACTTTATACACTGCTAGGATGTGAAGAAAAGGAAACTTTATACACTGCAGTTGGGGATGCAAACTGATGTAGCCATTATGGACAACAGTGTGTGTATTCCTTAGCCATTAAACATAGGTTTACTATGCTATCTTGCAATTCCACTACTAGGTGTATATCTAAATAAAATGAAGTTAGTAATAAAAAAAATTGTGTTCTGTTTAGTGTAGCACTATTTACAATAGCTAAGTTATAGAATCAATGTAGGAGCTCAAAAAAAGATGCATGGATAAAGAAAATATGGCACAGATGCACAAAGGGGTATTACACAGCCATAAAAAGGAAGTTCTAAGATTTTCAGTAAAATGGCCAGAATTAAATGCCATTATTCAAGTGAAATAAGATAACTAAGGATGGCATATAACACATTGTTTTAGTTATTTCCTCATCACTGGGACACAAAAGCAGACACACACAACTTAAAGGTGAGGCTTATTTTAGTTCAGTTTGTTAAGATTTCAGTCCATAGTTGGCTGGCTCTAAGGCAGAATATCCTGACAGAGGGGCCTACCAGAGAAGAAACAGCTCCTAGCATGGGAGGCAGGATTCCAGATTTCACCTTGTAAATGATCCTTCGTGGAAAACTCCAAGGGGAAAATGATGCCCTGATGATCCATTCACTTCCCAAAAGCCCCATATATGAGCACATGAGGCTTTAGGGAAACATCTGGTATAAAACATACCTTTACACACACATTCTCTTTCATATAAGGAAGCTAAAGAAAGTCTACCTGAATTTCAAAGTGATCACTAGATTGGGAAGGGTAGACAACTACAAGGGGGATAGAAGGGATGGGAGGGTAGATTTGATCAGTGTATTCTGTATGCATGTACTGAATTAACAAAATCAACTTCATTAATATATACAATTAATGCATGCAGTTAAAAATAAAATAAAGCATTTTGTAGAAAAAGAACAAAAACAACAAAATAGGATAAAATAATCTCAAGATTCAAGCAAGATAACAATAAGAAGCACAAATCAACAATCAATAAATATAACACATCAAGAACAATGATATTCTTTGTTTTCAATCATTAAAAAATATCCTGGCTATGCCCAGCGAACTCCAAGCAGCTGGAAGGGGCCTGAATCCAGTCCCTGGAGCAGAATGTTTGGGAGTTGAATCCCAGTGCAAAAGGAAGCTTTGGAAAGTCACTCACAGCCTGTAAGACCACACCCAGTGCCTCGAATCACTGGAGGACTCAAGGGGGATCCCTGTGGGACTAACTGGGCCACACCCAGCAACCTCCAAGCAGCTAGTAAGGGCCTGAATTCAGTCCAGGGAGATGAACATGCGAGAGTTGAATCCCAGTGCATGGGGGAAGCTTTGGGACATTGCTCCCAGCTGATAAGACCACGCCTAGCATCCCAAATCACCAGACGATAGATACACAGGAAGTCACCATGAGCCTAACTGGGCTACACCCAGTGACCTCCAAACAGCTAGCAGTTGCCTGAAATTTTCTATGGGAGCCAAAACTGGGGAAGGTGATTCCTAAAACAAGGAGGAAATTTGGGAACATGGCTTGAAACCTGGATATATAGCAAAATGTAAAAATCAATGCTTGAAACCTGGATATATAGCAAAATGTAAAAACAAAAGAGCAAAATGCAATCTCAAACTTCCAGATGAACCTAAGCAAGCCTAGGAAACACGAACACAGAAGAAAATGTAAGCCATACACCTGAAATTCCTGAAATGATAATAATTGAAGTAAAGAAACAACTCTGAGAAGCTATAAAATAATTCCGATCAGAAATAAGCTCCTAGATAAAAGAAGAAATGATAAGTGTAGTGAAACAAATGCTGAACACATCTAAAGAATATATAGTTAAAAAATTAGAGAAACAATGAAGAAGGATGGAAGCCTTGAATGAACAGTATAAGAAACACACAATGAATGAAGTAGATTCAAAGAGATATACAGGAAATCAAAAATTCCATTGAAAGTTTGCAAAACCACCTCAACAAAAGTGAAGATAGAATTTCAGACATTGAAGCCAAGATTGTAGCTAGTAAACAGGAAAGGAATGATCTTTTAAAAATAACAAGGAATCAAGAAATAACAATTCAACAGCTGCAAGATGATGCAAAGAAAAACAACATAAGATTTATAGGGATAAATGAAAAAGAAGGTGACAACACAAATTATTTTAAGAGGCTATTTACAGAAGTAATACCTGAAAATTTCCCAGCCATGAGAATGGAAACTGACAAACATATCAGGAAGCATATAGAAATCCAAATAACCATAACCAAAATAAAACTACACCCATAGATATAAAAATTCATATCCCAGAAATCCAACATAAGAACAGAATATTAATAGCTGCTAGAGAGAAAAGGCAGATCACTGATAAAGGAAAGCCTATCAGAATCACAGCAGACTTCTCAACACAAACAATGTAGTCAAGAAGAGCATGAAGTGAAGTATTTTAGATCCTAAAGGAAAATGACTTCCAACCCAGACTGATGTTACCCTGCAAAACTGTCCTTGAAAATGGATGGGGAAATAAGACAATTCCATGACAAAGAACAGGTGAAGAGCTTCATGACCACCAAACCAACCCTAGAAAGAATACTGAGAGAGTCTAGATAGACATAGGAAAAAAAACCACTAAGCAAGGCAAACAATTAAATAGAGTGGAAAGGTAAAGAATTAACAGAAGAAAGATAACATAACAAAAGTAAACCAATATATATATATATATATATATATATATATATATATATATATATAGTAATCATTAATGTAAATGGCCTCAATTCTCCAATTAAAAGAAACAGACCAGCAGAATAGATCAAGAAACAACATCCAACCATATACTGTGTACAAGAAACCCATTTAACCCAAAAGGAAACTCATAGACTGGAAGCTGAAAGTCAAAGGATGGAAAACATTACTCCATGCAACAGGATGCTCCCCCCAAAAAAGAAAAAACCAGGGGTAGTTTTTCTGTTTGCAGACAATGTGAACTTCAAACCAAGAAAAATCCTAAGAGAAAAATAGGGTCACAATATACTAGTTAGGGGAAAATTTCAAGAGGAAGAGATAACAATCTTAAATGCATATGCACCAAATTTGGGAGCACCCAGCTATCCAAAACAAATATTAACAGAGATGAGAAATCAAATGAACAGTAACAAAATTATAACAGGAGACCTTAACATCCATTGACACAAAGGGACAGATCAACTAGACAGAAAATCAGAAAAGAAATAACAGAACTGAATCACACCTGTGAAAAAATGGACTTGGTGTACATATTCCCCCAACAACATCAGAATATACATTATTCACAGCAGCACACAGAACATTCTCTAAAATAGACTATATAGTAGCCCACAGAACACGCTTAAGTAAATACAAAAGAATTGAAATTATCCC
>PVJX010049335.1:0-11117 GCA_004027295.1 Dolichotis patagonum
ATCAAACATAACACAATAGTATAAAGCCATGCATATAGTGAAAGAATTCCAGGGCTTTCTGAACCGAATAACAGAAAATGATCAATGGGTATTATAATATCTCATTTTTGATAAAAAAGAAAAAAATTTGTTTGAACTATCACACATATTCAAATTTCAATGAGACACAATGTGGTAGACAGAACCAATGGTAATAGAAAAAAAAAAAGCATGGTAGGACTTCTAAGAAGGATAATATTAAATCAGCAATAGCTTCTCTGACAGCTTTTAATATTCTGTTCTTGTGATGAATTTCTGGGATCTTGATTATTATATGTCTGGGTGTAAGTCTGTTTTGGTTGTAGCTGGCTGGAGTTCTGTATGCCTCATAGATCTGAATATCATTTCTTTTTCCTATGCTTAGGAATTTTTCCTTAGTTATTTCTGTGAATAGCCTTTGTATTTCATTTGTGTTTACCTTTGCTTCTTCACTCACATTTTTTATTCTTAAGTTATAGATCCTCTTGTTGTCTTCTAGCCTTTGTATTGTTACTTCCTGTTTCCTGGTTAGTTTTAAGAGATCTTTCATTTCGTGATCACACATTGCAAACCTGTCTTCAAGTTTTGATAGTCTATCTTTAGTTTCTTTCAAGCAGTTTTGCCAGCTTTCAATGGAGTTTTTAATTTCCTGATAATCTCTTTGAATCTGTTTCATGTATTCTAGATTTTGTTTATATTCTTCATCGAAGGTTTCCCTCCTTTTTCTGGGTTCCTCTATTCTTCCATCTGTGGCTTCTTGAGAGGTGCTTAGCATTTCTTTTGTTAATCTTATATCTTGCTTTACTTGAATTAGTATTTCAGTTTTGAGTTCATCTATGATGTCACGAAGATATTTATGTTGGCAGATGCTGTTTCCAGTATTGCATGTTCGCTGCCCTTGATCTCTTCTGTATTTACCTCTCCTGGACTTACATTCCCTGGGTTGGCAGCTGGAGGCTTTTTATTGTTTCTTTCTCTTGTCGTGTGTCTGGTTTCTTTCAGACGGGTGTATGGTGGAGGTCTCAGGTCCTTTCTGTATAGCTTATGGTTTTTCTGAAGAATGCTGGCTAGGGGATTGCTGCCTTCTCCAGTTTGCTGTTGATCAGTGAGGTGCATGCAGGGGCAGTGTGGCTTGGCCCCTCCCCTCCCAGCCAGTCAACCAGTAAGTGCCTTCACTCTGTGCCATGCAGACATCACCTGTTTGGGACAGTTTCGTTCCTGGCTATCAGGTCCCAACCAGGGCCATAACCCAGCTCAAGCAGATCCCACCAGTCCACTTTGGGCCAGGAGCAGCTGACTGACGCCACTGCAGTTCTGGGTTCAGACCTGTCCTGCCCAACTCCAATATGTTTTCCAGCCAGTCACTGCCTCCTGCAGGACCAAATTCCAAGCACTCACTGTGAGTTAGTGCAGCTCTCTACACTAGATCTGTTTTCTGTTGTGGCGCATTGTCCTGCCAAGGGCCTCGGGCTCACTGACCCCTGATTTTAGCATGACTGCAACTTCAATGCAACTGTGAGTCAGCTGACTCCAAAGTGCCCAGTACAGTGTGGGACCAGCTCCGGTGAGAGTGCGTCTGGCTCCAGCCTTCCATCCACGTTTTCTTTCTTTCTTTCTTTCTTTCTTTCTTTCTTTCTTTCTTTCTTTCTTTCTTTCTTTCTTTCTTTCCTTCCTTCCTTCCTTCCTTCCTTCCTTCCTTCTCTTTTTCTTTTTCTTTTTCTTTTTCTTTTTCTTTTTCTTTTTCTTTTTCCTTAGTTTCTTCCTGGGTCATGAGAATCCTTTCATCTGGTCTTTTCCATGCTGTTAAATTCTAGCATCTGAGTTGTTTCTCTCAGAGAGGCTCTCTACCCTGCTACCTATCAATCTGCCATCTTCCCCTCTTTCCACCAATATAAAAAATTCTTTAAAAAATAATGTTCAATACAAATGACCAATGTGAAGAAAGAATGAAGAATTAGGAGATAAGGTTGATGCAGCAGATCAGATACTCAAAGATAACCTTAAATATAACAAGAAACCATGAAAGCTGGATCCGACAGCTGCTAGATGATCTAAAAATATCTGAGAATTTCAAGATTCAAAGATCAGAAGACAGCACAAAAGTATAAAATTTCTTTAATGAAGTCATAGCAGAAAATTTCCCAAGTCAAATAGAAGAATGCAACTTCCAGGTAAGTGAGGCATTTAAAACCCCAAATAACCATGAACAAAAAAGAACTGCTCCATAACACATCCTAGTTAAAACTCCAAAAGCCCAGCACAAGAATACTAAAAGCTGTTAGAGAAAAGCACTATATATATAACTTATAAAGGCAAGCCTACCCCAATGACATCAGATTTTTCAGCACAAAGGGCAGGAAAGCTTGGAGTGAAATTTTCAAGCCCTAAACAAAAACACCTTTCAAGACAGATTAATATAGCCTGCGTGATTTTTGAAAATTCATGGAGAAATTAAGACTTGTGATGTAAAAGAAATCTTAAAGAAATACATGACAACCAAACTCGCACTGTATAAATTATTCAAGTAAATCTTAGACAAAATAGTGAGGCCAAAAGTACTACAGAGCCCAGAGGAGAGATTACATCTAGCAGGATGTTTAGATTACTTTTCTCTCATAGCTGGGACAAAATACCAACACCCAAAATGAAGGAAGGAAAGGTTTATTTAGCTTACAGTTTGTGGAAGTTATAGTCAGCTGGCTCCAGGGCAGGGTGATGTGGCTGAGGGGCAACCGCTCATGATAGCGGTGGCAGAAAACAACAAAGCAACAAGAGCAAAGGGGCAAAAGCAGGGAGCACGCTGCTTTCCCTCCGTTATATGCAAGCTACCTGCCTCAGGGTGAATGCAGCATTCACATCACGAATCCCAGCACTAGTCAATAAACCAGTCACAAACTCTAGATTCAGCCATCTTTGAAAGGCCTGCTCCCTATGACCATATGAGGCTTTGGGAAGACATCCAGACACAAACCATAACACAGGGTGAATAGCTAAGCAAGAGGGAAAAATAAAGGACTCAGCACTGGAAAAATAATGCAATGACAGAAATCAGTCTGTACCGTTCAGTGGTACTTCTCAATGTAAATGGTTTTAAATCTCCAATCAAAAGACAGACTAGAAAATTGGATCAAAAAAGAATCCAGCCTTATATTCAAGGTTCATACAAAAGGAACATGCAGTGAAAATTAAGGGATTGGAAATAATACTCGGTATAAGCACAGACTGAAAGAAAGCAAGAATGGTTATATTTTTGGACTCAGCAAATTTTAAGCCAAAACTGATCAATAGAGACAAAGTAGCTAAGTACTGGCAAAAGAAACAACATTTGTAAATATATATACCCCAAATGCCAACATGCCCAAGTTCATACAACAAAAACTATAGGACATAAAAGGACAGATATACAATATAATTACAGTTATGGATTTCAGTACCCCATTCTCACTAGACTGATCAACCAAAAAAAATCAACAAAATTATCAGAGATAAATAACACAATTGAACAAATGAGCTTCACAGATATCTAGTGTGTTTCATCCAATAGCAGATACATTTTTTTCTCAGTAGCACATGGAACTTTTTCCAAAATAGATCATATCTTAGTTCATAAATTATGCTTAAATAAAAACAAAAGAGTTGGAATTATTGCTTAGACCATAGTGGAATGAAGGTAGAAATCACCAGCAAAAAAAACACAGAAATGATATGCATATATGGAGATTAAATAATACATTATTGAATAACCAATGAATTACAGAGGAAATCAGGCAAAAAAGGTTTTAGAATCAAATGACAATGAAATACAACATCAAAATGTATAGAGCACAATAAAAACAGTTCTAAGAGGAAAGGTTTTTTTTTGTTTTAAAGAGATTAAAAACAATAAAAATGATACAGGATTTTAAAACAAGATGATAGCAAATTAACAATCATCACTATATTGCATATTGTTATCTTCAAATAGCTGCTCAGATTAGAATATCCAGGCATGCAAAACAGATCAAACAGTTTAAGAGGGAAGTTTAAGAGGGAAGTTTTTAATCTGTGAATGCACACACTAACAGAGTGTGGGGAACAGAGCAATCCCAAATAAATAACCTAATTATATATCTCAGGGTATTAGCAATACAAGAACAGTCAAAATCTGAAAGTAGTAGTAGAATAGTGTAAAGATTAGAGTTAAAGTTAATAAACTTGAGACTAAAAAATAATATTAAGAATCAGTGAATCAAAGTTTCTTTAAAAGAACAAATATCTTGATAATTTCTTTGCCAAACTTACTGAAAAAAGGGAAAGAAAAACCCCCATCAGTGAAAGTGGAAATGAAAAAACTGAAATCACAACTGCTAAAGTGCAGAGAATTGTAAGAAAGTACTTTAGAAGCATATTCCAATAAATTAAAGAGGGAGAGGGAAATTCTTAGACACATAGAAATCACCAAGAGGGTACAGAAACCCTGAATCGACTAATAACAGGCAATGAAATTGAGGTAGTAATAAAAACTATGCCTACTCAAATAAATACATGAAGAAATGTTCACCATCACTGGTCATTTGAGAAATGCAAATTAAAACAACATTGAGATATCATCTCACTCCGGAAAGAATAGCTGCCATCAAGAAATCAACTGATAACAAATGTTGGTGAGGCTGTGGGGAAAAAGGAACATTGCTCCACTGTTGGTTGGAGTGTAGACTAGTGCAACCACTATGGAAATCAGTATGGAGAATTCTCAGAAGACAAGGACTGGAAGCTCCATTCAACCCAGCTATTCCCCTCCTGGGTATTTTCCCAGAAAAACTGAAAAGATCATATCACAGTGATATATGTGCACCCATGTTCATAGCAGCACAATCTGTAATAGCTAAATCTTGGAAACAGCCAAGATGCCCATCAACCGCAGAGTGGATGAAAAAGATGTGGTATTTTTATGCAATGGAGTATTACTCAGCTATGAAGAAAGATGATCTTGAGGCCTTCATAGGGAAATGGAGACAACTTGAGACTATCCTCATTAGTGAAATAAATAAGAATCATATTTATAAATATCGCAGTGTCTCTAGTGTAAAAAGTAATAAGAAATGTAGGGGTAATAAAACCCAAAATGTGTAATTGCTACTGTAAAAAAGAGAGGAAAAGAGGGTGCTCTAAAGGATATAATTGCATGTATGTTTAAGTGTGTAAGATGAATGACTATATTACTGTTTTTGTTAGATCAGGGAGCAGAACTATTAACAGTCTTATTGTTTGAATGTGTACTTTGTATGTTTTAACTTTATATCTTGAACAACTATTTCCAAGATGACAGTATGTAAGTTATCAAGTAATGATTTCTTAGTATTTTTTGTTCTTTTCTTTTTTTCCCTTAGAATTTTGTATTATTACTACCCTTTTTTCTATTTTGTTTGTTTTGTTTTTAAATAAAATTAAAAAAAAAAAACTATGCCTACTAAGAAAAGGCCACCGGGAACCCTATGTATTACTGAAGAATTCTGTCAGAACTTTGGAGAAGATCTAGTGTCAGTTCTCCATAAACTCCCTGCATGTAATTGAAAGGGAAGGAGGATTGCCAAACTCGGGTGGAAACTAGAATTACCCTAGTATCAAACTGGACAAGGATTTGACAAAAAAAGAAAACCACAGGCCAGTCTTCTTCTTAATGAACATAGATATAAAATCCTCAAGTTACAGTAGTACCTCAGTTCACAAACTTGATTTATTTTATGATTTTGGGTGATCTGACTATGTTTGTGTGAGGAAGATGGCTGTGGCTGTGTTTGTCATCCTATGTGGAGTTTGTGAGTGGAAGCAAAATTTTGTTCAATGCTGTTTGCAAAGAGAATTATTTGTGAACAGAAGTATTTGTGAACTGAGGTATTACTGTACATACAAATAGTGTACAACCAGTCGTTAAAAAGGTCACATATCATGACCAACCTGGCTTCATTCCAGACGTATAAAGATGTTCCAACACATGTAAATCAATAAACATAATCACATAAACTGAAGGAAGGCTAATAGTCACATGAGTATCTCAGTAGATGCAGAAAAAGCCTTTGGCAAAATCCAATCATGAATGGTTATAAAAACAAACAAACAAACAAACAGTAAACCGGTGTGGAAGTATCTTACCTTAAACAGTAATGATTTATGGCAAATCCATTGCCTATATCATATAGATGAGGAAAACTTGAAACTGTTCCCTCTAAAATCATGAACAAGACAAGGGTGCCTGCTCTCATGTTTCTTGTTCAATATAGTACTCTAAATTTTACAGCAACTAGCAAGAGAAAGAAATAGGTATCTGTGGCCAAAAATGTATATCAGGAAAGAAAAAACTTGTATAAGTAAATTTATAAACTGTCTAAATTTATTGAGACATGTGAGAATAATATGTTACTTTTGTCTTCCACAGTTAAGAGGTGCTCAGGGTTGGGGATTTAGCTCAGTGTTGTAAGCGCCTGCCTGGCAAGTGCAAGGTCACAAGTTTGATCCTTGGTACCAAAAAAAAAAAAAAAAAAAAAAAAAAAAAAAAAGAAGTGCTCAAAGTGTCACCATTAGCTTCTAGACCTTTATTAGTATGGAGAACTGCTGAAGTATACATACATTTGTCTGGTGGCGGCATCTGTATATATATGAAAGGATAAAGTCAAATTATTCTTATTTGCAGATAACATTATGTTTTATATAGAACATCCAAAAAACCACCAAAAAGACTTTTTTTCTTCACCGAAAGACTCTTAGAGCTAATACACAAATTCAGCAAAATAGCAGGATACAAAATAAGCACACAAAAATCAAGTGTTTTTATACATTGAGAATGAATCTACTAAGAAACCCCAACTCTAAGCATCTGTCTTGGTTACTTTTCCTTTTTTGCTGTGACAAAGTATGTGACACCCAAAGTGAAATGGAGAAAAGTTTATTTAGCTCCCAGTTTGTGGAGAACTCAGTCAATAATCAACTGTGGCTCCAAGACAGGGTGGCATGACAGAGGGGCAAACAGAAAGGTAGCAGAAAACAGAAAGGGCAGCAAGAGCAAAAAGGGGGAGGAGCAAGACTTCTCCTCCCTTACATTGTATACAGGCTACCTAACCTGGGGTGGGTGTAGTACTCATACTCTAATCTCAAACTCTAGATTGAGCTATCCCTGAAAAACCCACCCCTACAACTGCATGAGGTTGTAGGGAGAAATCTAGACACAAACCATCTGTCTCATTCACAGTAGCTTTACAAATGAAATACCCAGAAATTAATAAAACCAAGTATCTTAGTTACTTTCTTGTTGGTGTGACATGATACTGCTGAAACCCACAATTCTGTGGAGGGTTTTTTTTTTTTTTTTAAATCAGGGTTTCACTATACAGTCCAGGTTGGCCTTGAACTCACCATGTAGCCTAGACTGGCTTCAAACTCACAGTGATCCTTCTGCCTTGGCCTCCTGAGTGCTGGGATTCCACGCATGTGCCAGTATACCTGGTGAGGAGAGATTTTGGCTCACGGTGT
Source organism: Dolichotis patagonum (assembly GCA_004027295.1). Classification (NCBI taxonomy): domain Eukaryota; kingdom Metazoa; phylum Chordata; class Mammalia; order Rodentia; family Caviidae; genus Dolichotis; species Dolichotis patagonum. The sequence continues at coordinate 7,525 of PVJX010049335.1, forward strand.
ATAAAGGTTTTGGTCCAAAGTCTGCTGGTTCCAAGGCAGGCTGGCATGCAGAGGGGCATGGCAGAGGAGCCTTGCTCACAGCATGGTGATCAGAAAGCAGTGAGAGATCAAGAAGCAGGGAGATAGATAGCTCCTGTCAGCACATGTTCCTAGTGACCCACCTCCAACCAGGCTTCACCATTTAGTTATTAATGGATTAGTCCACTGATGGGTTTCATGCCCCCATGATCCAGTCACTTACCAAAACCTCTACCTATGAGTAAAGGAGGCCTTTTCATGCCAAGAGAGTGAAAAAGTTGTAAAATAAAACCTATTGCTTTGAAAAATGAGATGAAAAAGATACTGAAGCTTGCATACTCTTGTTTATAACTATACAACTCACAGTGTCTATGGGAATAGCCTATATGCCTGTTAACAGATGAGTGAACAAAGAAAATGTGATATATGTATACCATGGAGTACTTCTTAGCCATAAAGAAGGATACATTTGACTCCCTGTATAAAATGGATGGCTCTTAAAACCGTATGTACTATATCAGGGCTGGGGATTTAGCTCAGTGGTGTGAGCCCTGCCTGGCAGGCGCAAGGTTGTGAATATGATCCCCAATACCAAAAACAACCATACTATAAGTGAAGTAAGTCAAAGACAGATAAGTGTTACATAGTTTCTCTTAATATGGGAGATCCAAAATATAAATGTTTTGAAGAGCAGAATAAAAGAGTTACATTAAGCATTGGAGGGTTGACCCTGTAGGAGTGGAAAGGGATCTGGGAAAGGAGGGAAAAGAGAGGGTAGGAAGAGTAAAATTGATCCAGATGTGATATGTGTATGTATCTGTTCTCTAAACTGAGTGCAGTAACTATGTATCACAAATATATACTAATAAAACATTAAAGTATACACTCCAGTAATTTCAACATACAAGAATGTACAACCATTATCACTATCTAATTCCAGGTAGTTGTTACCTGTGCTTGTGTGTTCCAGGGTTTTCCTTATCTTCCAACAGATTGTGTTTTAATAGTTAGAGCTCTAATCTTTTTTATTTTGTTTCAGTACACGATAAGATTAAATCTTCTACATATATATGGCCAGTTTTTCCAGTGCCATTTCTTAATGAGGTTATGTTTCTTTCAGCATATCCTTTTGGCTCCTTTATCAAAGATCAGATGTGTTATAGAACCTTTCTTTTCTGATTGTGACTATGTGGTGTTTTGTAAGCTTTGCTTATCTGTATGTTAAACTCTTTTTCCATACTTTTTTCTTTTTTTTTTTTGGTACCAGGAATCAAACTTGTACAGACCTTGCACTTGTAATACGGGTGCTTATGTTGCTGAGGTGTATCTCTGGCCCTTTCCTGTAACTTTAGAGTTGCCTGCTGTTAGCTTGGTAAACAGGTTTTTAATGCCATTCATTCTGTCTTTCTGATTTTTCAATAATTTCAGTTAATCTTAGGTTATTTTTCTTTATATCATCTCACAACAGTTGGATCCATTTTCCATTATTTCTTTTTTTTCTTATTGTTTTTAATATATCTCTATGTTTTACACACAGCTTGTCTTCTTGTTCTGGTACTCTGACCTCAAATTGGGTACTTCTGTGGTCTGTACTTTCAGTAGAATTTTTTTAATCTTCTGGATCAGATGTTACTCTAGCTACTCCCAGTTTCCATGTCTCTCTTTGCAGCTCAAGTCACAGATCTCTTACCTAGGTCTGTAGCTTATGGGTTTGGGAGGTGCCTCCCCTCCATGTTCCTGTGTCCATATACCTTAGGCTAAGGCAGCTGTCTTAGTTGGGGTATATCTCTGATCACATTGGTAGGCAGCAAAAGCAACCAGACCTCTGAGCTTTGTGTTGGATTCAGGCAGCAGGGGGTTAGACTGAGGGTTAGTGGGTGGTGAGTGATCAAGGCATCCATTCACCTTAACACTGGCTCCTTCAGACCCAGCCCCCACCAAAAGCCACTCAAAAACAGCCTGTCTTCTCAACTTTAAACAAGGGACTCCTGTGTCCTTCCTGGACTGAGTTTAAAGTTCTCAGTGGGGTCTGTGTAGCCCACCCTCTCCTTGAAACTGTATCTTGTAGCTGTCTCCTACTTAATTATTGTGGTAGGATGACCCCAGATACCCTGAAGTGTAGTTGTTCTGTCTTTGTTCTGTAGTTCAGTCTTAAATGAATAGCCTTTACTTAAAATTGGTTCTGATTATTCACCATCAAATATGGTAGGTACTGCCCTGGATTTCTGTTACATGGAAGGCATTGCTTTTAGAATAAAATTCCATGCTGTTTTGCAGTTTACAATAAGCATGGGCTTTTCTGTTTCTCCCTGAGTGGCTGACTGTTGCCTGGCTTACTTTGTGTTAGCTGAGCCAGGTACCCCTCCTCAGAAGCCAGGATTAATGTTTGCAGTCTGCTTCTTTCTTTCCTAGGCTTTGTCTTCAGTTTCTTCAGCTTCTCTGTAATTTGTAATTTTCTTGTCAGCTCCATTCTGATTTCTGGAGCTCTACTTCTTTTTTTGTTTATCAAGTTGTTGTTTTCCAAGTGTTTTTGATTTCAGGTCCTGGTGAGATTGTATTTTGCTGCCTTTCTTCACTCTGCCCTTTTAAATGTTAATATGTCTTTTATGACAAGTTGACTAGCTTGAAATTCTCATTTTTTAAAAAAGGAATGTGTTAATTTCTCCTTTATATTTTAAGCATAGTTTTGCTTTATACACAATTCTTAGTCTTTCTATTTAACAGCACTTTGAGTATGTCACCCCTCTTTTAAGTTTGAAGTGTGGATTATTTTTACTGGAAAAAATGGTAATTATAATAATTAGAACAAATAGAACCATCTCCAGTAAATTTCCTTCTTAGTGCTGTATAGAAGACAAGACTAACTGTCTATACCTGCTGAAATGAAAGTGACCTATAAGCACAAAATGAATGTAAAGTCAACTTATTGTTTTATAAGTAAGTGATTATTCAAGTATGTTGAAATATATTGAATAGAGCTGTAGCATTCTCTTTTTAAAGCTGTAATCAGTCCTGTTATGATATAAAAATCTTAACTTTTTAGTCTATAGTGTGATTAAATACTTTTTGAATATGTATGAATATGAATAAACTCCTCAGATTCTTTTGAAATCTTGTATTTTTTATAACATCGAGATAATAGCATGGACATTTTAATGTATTTCCATCTGAGGTAAGCAGAGGCTGGTTTCCATTAAAGATTACCCAGTAGTCTTTGCTATCTGTAGTAACATTGCAAATTAGATCTTCTGTTGTCTAGTGACATATTTTGTTTTATTTTATTTTTTTAAACTCAGTCTTGTAGGCTTCATATTCCAAAAGTTTCATTCTTTCCCAACAGTGCCAAATGCTAGAAAACAGGCCTTCAACAAATGGTTTTTGGGGAACATTTGGAATCTAAACCATAGCAAAGGCTTAAATTAAAATAAAAATTTTAAAGTTCTAGTATATTTAAATTCAAACCCTTAGATACTGATTGTGTGCACAAATGTTCCTTTCCAGCATTACAAACTGAAATTGATTAGGAGTAAGTCATAAAGGATGGGAGAGAGGTGATCAAGGAGTGCTTGGTAAAA
>PVJX010049336.1:0-11110 GCA_004027295.1 Dolichotis patagonum
TTTTTTCTTTTTTTGAAACAAGTTCTCATTAAATTGCCCGAGCAGGGCCCAAACTTGGTGATCCTCCTGCCCCAATCTCCCAAGAGCTGGGATTACAGACATTCATGAATTCTAGGTCAGCTGGAACTACATAACTAGAGATTGTCTCAAAAAGAAAAAAAAGACATAATTTTGGTGTTACTAGGAAAATCCAGATAGTATGACATCTGCCCTTAATTCCAACACTCAGGAGGCAGCAGGATCACAAATTTGAAACCAGTCTAAACTACAAAGCAAGATTTGGGCATGTCAGCATGTGTAATCCCAGCACTCAGGAGGCTGAGGCAGGAGACTCACCATGAGTTTGAGGCCAGCCTGGGCTACATGTGAGTTCAAGGCTACCTTGAACTACACAACAAGACCTTATCTCAAATAAAATAAAATAAAATAAAATAAACCACAGAGCAAGAGACTGTCTCAAAAAACAACAAAGAGGAAAAAAGATCTTTTCATAATAATGAACACATAAGTTTATTGAGAAGATAGCCATTAAGTGTGTTCTCTTTATTTTTTTATTTTAAAGAGAATAAAATCAAGCAAAATAAAACAGAATAAAGTCAATCAAAACAAAACAGTGTAAGTGATACAGGACTTCAAGACAAGACAATAGGAAATCAATGGCTACCACAATGCCCCCTATTATCTCCAAAATAGCTGCCCATACCTTCTGACATAGTGAAAATCAAACAAAACAGAACAAAACTAATAAAAACAAAACAATGAATGCAATAAAGGACTTCAAAATAAGGCAATCACAAATCCAAAATGACTACCATAATATGTCTTGCCATCCTTGAAACAGCTGCCCATGCTAACGGATACAACAAAATCAAACGACGAAACAGAATAAAATCCAAGCAAACAAAACAATGAAAATGATATAGGACTTCAAAATAAGACAATAGGGAATCAACAATCACCCTCAGAAGGAGACCCCCCCACAGATGCCACACTGCATGGTCACCCCCTCAGTAGATAACCAGACCACCAGCTTTACACCTTCAAGCATCAAATTGTATCCACCTCAGTAGCCATCATCACAACCCATGTTTCTCCGGATTAGCTGGTTGCTTATGGCACCGTGGGGGTGGGGGTGGCTCTTCTTGTCTCCCAGCCCATGTGCCAGAAGGGACCGGCATCTGGTTCTCCCCTCAGCGGCCCAGGCATGGTGCTGCCTCTCAGGGAGAGGTCGCTTCTTGTTGACTTCTTGTTCTCTTCCCCCACAGTCCACAAATGGCACCCACCGTTAAGTGTGTTCTTAGTAAAGTTTTTTTCTTTGCTTGTTGAGACAGAATCTCCCTGTGTAGCCCAGGCTGGCCTAGAACTCTTCATAATCCTGCATCAACCTTCCAAGTGCTGAAATCACAGGTGTGCGCCACCATGCCCAGTTTAAAGTTTTCAAATATATAAAGCCAAAAAAAAAAAAAAAAGACAGAAGTAAATGAAAAATAGATTGACAACTTTAGTTATAGCTCTTTATATTCTTTTTTCAAAAATAATACTACAGAGTTTGAGAACAGTTGAGTGGGAAAGAGCGGCCAAGGATGCCTCCCCTCAAGAGAGTAAAAAAGACAATGCATGTAGACAGAAAACCAAGAAGGATATATCATATCTAAATAACACTATCACGTTGGCCTAACATTTACAGAATACTCCACAGAAATAGCAGCAGAATATATTAGTTCTTCAAGTACAGATGGAACATTAGTCAGATGGCTCATATTCTTGGCCACAAAAAAAAGTGTCTTAATAAATTTAAAAGGATTCAAATCCTATAAAGTATGTTCTCAGGCCACAAAAGAATTAAATTAGAAATCAATAACAGAAAGATCTGCATAAAAATCTTTAAACATTTGGGAACAAAATACCATAATTATAAGTAATTTACTGTCAAAGAATCAACCAGCAAGAAATTGTAAAGTATTTGAAAGTGAATGAAACTTGAAACAAGTGTTCCAGGAAGGGGGTGGAGTGGTGAGCAGCACAGAAACAGTCTGTGAGGTTCGGTGTCCAGATGCTGGAGTACAGCAAAGGGAGGAAGAGAAGAATGAGGGAAGTGGATCCCCAGGACCCAGCAAGGGCCTGAAGCGAGAACTGAAGCCCACAGGGAGACTGAAGAGAGACTGTGACACAGAAGGAGGACATGGGAGGTGACTCTTCCTCTCCAAGCTCTGCTTCACTGCATGGGAGGGGTGGGTCAGACCTGCAGGATGGTGACTGCTGGCGACCCCAGAGACCTCCATGCAGAAATGCACTAGTGGAACAGAGCAATAGATACAGTGCACTGCAGTGGCTGGTGAGTTATTCAGGTTCAGAGATCCCCCAAGAGAGGCAATTGGCTGGTAGCCATCTAAGAGAGAAGCCAACGGGGCTCAGGAACTCAGTACCTGAGGGCTGGTTCCATCTAGTGGCTCCCATTGGCAGGGAGAGTTCAAGTCAGCAGATCCAGGAGCCACATTCAGACAAGGAGACACACAGAGTATTAACAAGCTGAACAAATCAGCTTCCAGCCTCACAGCCAGAAACCAGCTGAGCATCAGTGGAACTGAAGGTACAGGCCAGCTAGGATTATCCACTATCCCGCCATAAAGCCATGGCTGGCTTGCTGGGATTAATCAGCCCAGATCTGGACTCTGTCTGCCCACTTTGTCTACCAGTGACAGTACAGACATGCTTTGAAGTGGACATTTTTTTTTCCTTTGTCTCCCAGGCTTGCGTCTACTATTCTCTACCTCTTCTATTTCTCTATTTATCCCCCTAACCCCTTTTAAATTTTCTCTCATAAACCAAAGTATATACTAGGTATTGTGAAATAGGAAGAAAGTGTTCAAATGGGAAGGGAAACTAGAGAGGGAGAAGGGGGAAAGGAAGGAAGGAAAGGAAAAGAAAAAATTGAAAAAAGAAGGAAAAATGGAAACAAAGCTGTTATAAATAAGGAGGGAGAGAGGGAAAGGGGGAAAAAGAATCAAGTTATATCAAGTACAGGCACAAATTTCTTATGACAAATGCAATCATTGTGTGCACCTAAAAATGTACCAATAAACTTAACTAATAAAAATTTTCTTTTCTCCCTTGAAGGTAAAATTGCCATACTGAGGGCTTATTTACTGTGTACAATTTTCCGCTTTGTTTTAGCTGTAAATCTGATTCACATGGTTAAAGGTGGTAAATTAATAGTTGCCACAGTTTGTAATTTTTGAGGTTGTATTTGATGCTTATTGTTATTGCTGATTTTACTACGTTAGCAAAGGTGACATAATTGTTCTAATCAGTTGTTGTTCCTGGTATGCCAAGACTGAGATTTCTTAAGGGTCGTAAACAATAGTATAGCCCAGTGCCAAAGAGCCAGGGACAGGGCCAACCCTGCAGCAACTTTTTATTTCCAATATGTTGAAGAGGGAGTATCTTGAAAGGACTCAAAAGCCCAAAGCCAGCTACATCATTTCCTAAGGGTTCTAGTACTAGCAATAATGCTATTCATCATAACCAATTTACAAGCATCAACCCAAGGAATTAAACTTAAAAAAGAAAAGAAAAGAAAAGAAGACACTTAAACAAAATGCAACCCCGGACTTGCAGCATACCAAAGACAAACCCAGGGAACAATGAGGTAGAACAATCCAAAAGTCACCCACCTGCCTCTCTGAAGTGGTAACAGCAAAAGTAACAAAGCAGATGAATGAGGCTCTAGAAAAAAATCAAATAAAAAATAATTTGTCAAATAAGTACAAAAATGGTGACCATATTAAAAGATATCCTTAGTGACTTTAGAGCACATACAGATTTAAAAAAAACAAAAAGAGGATTTTAGGAAAATGATGGAAACTATGAATGCCCAACATAGAAAAGAAATGAAATCCATGAAATAGATTCAAATATATATCCAGGAGATTAAAAATTCCATTGAAAGTACATGTGGCAGAATGATCCAACATGAGGATAGAATATCAGATACGAAAGATGCCATTGCAGTTAGCAATCATGAAAAAAAAAAAAAGATTTCTTAAAAGTAGCAAAAGACCATGAGAAATAAATCCAAGAGCTGCTAGGTGATATGAAGAAGAATAACATAAGGTTGATCAGAATCAATGAAAAAGGAGGAGATAGCACAAATGACATTTAAAAAAAAAACCCTGTTCACAGAAGTAATGGCAGAAAACTTCCAAAGAAAAGGAAAAGAATTTGATATGCAGATAAGTGAGGCATATACTACTGCAACTAGCCATGATCAAAAACAAAAACAAAAGCTACATGGAGGCATATAATAGTGGTATATCTGAGAAATTCAATACAAGAGCAGAATATTTAAAGTGGTTAGACAGCCAGGCCTGCTGGTGCACACATGTAATCCTAGTATTCAGGAGGCTCAGGCAAGAGGATCACTGGGAATTCAAGGCCAGTCTGGGCTACATAGAGAACTCAAGGCCAGCCTAACCTGCAGTGAGACCCTGTCTCAAAAAAAAAAAAAAAGAATGAATAATAAAAAATAAGTGCTGGGGATATAGCTCAGCAGCACAGTGCCTGCCTGGCAAGAGTGAGGTCATGATTTCCATTTGTGGTACCAAAACAAATAAATAAAATTTTAAAAATAAAAAAATAAATAAAAATAAAACAAGTGCAGTTAGAGAAAAGAAACAAATCAACTGTAAAGGAAAGCCCATTAGAATCACAGCAGACTTCTCAAAATAAGCCCTGAAGTTAAGGAGAACTTGAAGTATTTCAGGACCTAACACAAAATAACCATCAACCAAGAATGATATACGCTGCAAAATGATCCTTCAAAACTGATGGAGAAATAAGACACTTCCATAATGAAGAAATTCATGACCACCAAACCAGCATTCCAAAATGTTCTGAAGGATATTTTTACCTTAAAGATTATATTTCAATTTAAAAATCTATAAATTTCCTTCTTTCTTTAAAAATATTTCTATTTAGCCAGGTGTGATAGTGCATGCCTGTACTTGGGAGGCTGAAGCAGGAGCATCTTTGTGACTTTAAGACCACTTGGGCTACAAAGTGAACTCAAGTTCAGCCTGAACCGCATAATGAGAACCTGTCTCAAAAAAATTTTTTTTAAATGCTTCCTTTTACTCTTATTTTTTGTTATACCAAGAAATCAACTTAGGATCTTGCACTTGCTAGGCAGGCACTGTGCCACTGAGCTAAATGTGCAGCCCCTGAAGGATATTCTTGACAGAGATAGAAAACTCAGTGTAGTGGCACATACCTGTAATCGCAGCTCTCAGGAGGGTGAGGAAGGAGATTGCCATGAGTTTGAGGCCAGCCTGGGCTACATAAGTGAATTTGTGGCCAGCCTACATGGCAAAACCCTGTCTCAAAAAACAAAACAAAACAAAAACCCAAGGTCTAACAGTATGATAAATAAAAGGAATACATTTAATTCAAGAACAAATTCACAGACTGAAAGTCAAAGAATGAAAAACAATAATCCATGAAACAGGAACCCAGAAAAAGCAGACATAGCTATTCTATTTGCAGACAAAGTGGATTTCAAGCCAAGAATAATTAAGAGACATAAAGAAGCTTACTACATCCTTGTAAAGGGAACAATCCAAGAGGAAGAGATAACAATCATAAATATATATGCACCAAATGCCTGTGCACCCAACTATGTAAAACAAATATTAACAGACATGAAAAATCAAATAAACACTAATACAAATGTAATAAGAAACCTCAATATCCCACTGTCACAAATACACAGATCAACTAGACAAAAACCAAAAGAAATATCATAACCAAACCAGACTTTTAAGATGTTTATGGAATATTTCATCCCCAAATATCAGAATACACATTCTTCTCAGCTACACCTGGAATGTTCTCCAAAACAGACCACATATTAGCTCATAAAACATGCCTAAGTAAATGTAAAAGAATCAAAGTTATTCATACATATTATTAGACCAAAATGCAATAAAATTTGAAATCAATGGCAAAAGAAACCACAAGAGCTTCATAAACACATGGAAATTAAATAACACCTCATGAATAACCAGTGGGTCACAGATGAAATTAAAGAAGAAATTAGACAGCTTCTACAAGTAAACAACAATGCCCAATTGGACACAATGAAAATTGGACACAATGAAAGCAGTCCTATGAAGGAAATTTATAGCAGTGAATTCCCACATTAGAAAAACAGAGCAAGCTCAACTACACAACCTAGTGTTAAACCTCCAGCTTTTAGAAAACAAGAGAAAATCAAGCCCAAAGCTTATTTGAAGAAGTATTTTTTTATTTTAAAAAAATAAAATCAAATAAAACAGAATAAATTTAATCAGAACAGAAAAATGAAAGTGATACAGTACTTCAAAACAAGATAGTAGGAAATCGGCAATGGCTACCATAATGTCTCTTGTTTTCTTCAAAATAGTTGTCCATACCATCAGACATAATAAAATCAAACATAACTAAGCAGAATAAAATCAACCAAAACAAAAGAATGAAAGCATATTTTAAAAATAATAAAACCAAACAAAATAAAACAGAATAAAGCCAATCAAAACAAAACAGTGAAAGCGACATAGGATTTCAAAATGGGAATAGGAAATCAACAATGCGTACCATAATGCCTCTTGTTATCTTCAAAATTGCTGCCCACACCATCAGACATATTAAAATTAAAACAAAACAGAATGAAACCAATCAAAGCAGAACACTGAATAAAACAAAATAAAATGGAACAAAACAGTGAGAACAATATTGGATTTCAAAAACAAGACAGAAGGAAATCCCCCATATTTGCTATACTGAACATTGTTATCCTTTTAATAGATGCATAGACTACCAGCCTTAGGCTGGCAAAGTCAATCAGACAATAGAAGCATTAAGTTGTTTTGGTACCTCAGATGCTATCAACTCAGCCTGTCCTCCAAATTCGTCAGTTGCTTATTGGGAGTGGGGTGTTCTTGTCTCTCACCCCCACATGCTGGTTGGCTCACGAGAAAGGTGAACTGGCTTCTTGTTTTTCTTATTACTCTTCCCAAGCCCAGCGTGGCTTCTGCTGACTCACAGGAAGGACAAATTTGGCTTGTTCTCCTCCCAGGACCCACATGGCTTGCACTAGGTCACAGGAAGTGTAAATTCAAGGAAGGAAATTTTTAAGATCAGAGCAGAACTTAATGCAATGGAAACTTAAGAAAACAATACAAAGAATCAAGTAGTTGGTTCTTTGAATGATTAAATAAAGTTGACAAACCCTTAGCCAATCTTATCAAAAAAAGGAAAGAAAAGACTCAAATCATGCAATTAGGAATGAAAAGGGTAAAATCACAACAGATCCTGCAGAAATCCAGAAGATCATTTATACCTACTTCAAGAACTTGGATTCTAATAATATAGAAAATGCAAAAGAAATGGAGAGATTCCTAAATATATAAGAATTACCAAAGTTGAATCAAGAAGATATAAATATTCTAAATAAACTAGTATCAGTTAAGGAAATTGAAGATATAATTAAAAACCTACCAATAAAGAAAAGTTCAGGCCCTGACAGATTTATTGTTAAATTCTATAAGAAATTTAGAAAAGACTTTATGCTGCTACTTTGCTGTAGTCGGGGGTTTCGAGGAGAACAATTACATACAGGACACATGATTTATAGTACTGTTTATAATGGTCACCCAAGGAATCAAATATGAAGAAAGTGCAGGAAATCTGTCCATAACACTAAAGGCCTAGAAAATCCAGCTAAGGGCCTGGTCCCATGGCAATAACCTGCATGAATTCACCTGAAAACCTAGAGCCCATGACAATGACTCATGCAAATCTATTTCACAGATCTGCACTGGGAAGGCCCAAAGGTCAGTGGTGGAAGCTAGAGTCTATGCCATTAAGGTGAAGGATCTGTGCCAGCAGGCTGAGGGTTCTTCACTGGATCCAAGAAGCAACACTCAAAATAAGAACCACGGCTCCCCTGAAAAGTGGCACAGCCATCCTCAGTGACAGTGAGGTCCCGAGCTCCTCTGATGATGCGAACAGCTGAGTTCATATCAGGAAGCCAGTGTGACAAACTCCTCCAGGAGAACCAAGGGCTCCAAACAACAGCACCACTCAGGAGAACCCAGAAAGCTACTCCTTCTCTCCAGGTCTCCATGTTATGCTGACGACAGCCCTCAGGTGGGCCGTCCACACTCAGCACTGCGCTGATTCAGTTCAGCTGGTGTTTAAGTTGAGCACCAGTTACCAGTCCACCACATACTCCTTTTCTTTAATACTTAAGCTTATTGGTACATTTTAGGAACACATGATGATCACTTTCATCATAGGGAATTTGTACCTTCCCCTGATGTAACTTGATCCTTCTTTTCCCTCATTCCCTTATCCTCCCTTTAACCCTTCTTCTTTTTCATATTTACAAAAGCTTTGTTTCTATTTTTCCTTCTTTTCATAGTTTTTTCTTTTCCCTTCCTTCTTTTACCCCTTACCTTTCCCTGGTTCCCCCCTCCCATTTAAACATTTTATTCTTATGCATTGTGGTCCTTATTTACACTTTCAGTTTCTCACACCAGAGAAACAATATAGTAATTACACGTGTCAAATTTATTTCACTTAAGATTATGTTCTCAAAGTTGTGTCACTATGTCTGAAATTCTGAATGAAATTAAGAGGGATGCAGTGAATTCCCAAATTCGTTTTTGGAAACAAGCATTACCCTGATACCAAAACCAGAGAAGGATCCAAAAAAGAGAACAACAGGCCAATCTCCATAATGAATGTAGACAAAAATCCTCAATAAGATCCTGGCAAACAGAGTGCAACAAATCATCAAGAAGATTGTACACCATGATCAAGTAGGTTCACCCCAGGATGCAGTGATGATTCAACATACATAAATCAATAAAAATGTAATGCACCACATTAACAGAGCCAAGGGCGAAAACCCCACGATCACCTCAATAGATCCAGAAAAAGCATTTGACAAAGTGTAACAGCCATTCATGGTGAAAACCCTACAGAAAATTGGAATAGATGGTCTTTATCTCAATCTGATAAAATCCATCTATGACAAACCAACAGCCAACGTCAAACTAAGTGAAGAAAAACTGAAAGCTTTCACTTTAAAATCAGGAACAAGAGGAAGCAAGCCCAGACTGAGAACCAGTGCCATGCGTGGGCCACTGCCATACTGGGAGCAGCCAGACCCCAGCCCCTTCTGGGCATGTGGGCTGGCAAACAAGAATTACCAACCCACCCCCCATCCTACCTTCCGCTGTAAGCGGCCTCCTTATCCAGAGAAACACAGGCTGCGATGATAGCTATGGAGGTGAAATGCAATTGGATGCTTGTGGTGCTTTGGTGTTTCACTAATATTGCAGGTCTAGGGCCAGTGGTCTGATCATGGGTTCAGAGGATAGTAGTATACCGTGTGACATCTGGAGTGGGGGGATCTCTTTCCGAGGGTTGTAGCCATTGTTGGTTCCCCACGGTCTTGTTTTGAAGTCCTATATAGTTTCCATTGTTCTGTTGGATTGGGTTTTATTCTTTTTTGTTTTGTTTGATTTTGTTAAATCCAATGGCAGGAGCAACTATTTCAGAAATAGCAAGATATATTATGGTAGCAATTTTGGATTTACTATTGACTTGTTTTGAAGTCCTTTATTGCATTCATCATCTTGCTTTTATTGTTTCTACTCTATTCTGTTCTGTTTAATTTTTACTATGTCTGAAGTTATCTCAGCTATTTTAAAGACAAGAGGCATTATGATAACTATTGTTGATTTTGTAATTTTTTTTGTACCAGGGATCAAACTCACAGCCTCGCGCTTGCCAGGCAGTCGCTTAAGCCACTGAGCTAAATCCCTGGCCCTGATTTTGTAATTTTTTAAAACATCATGTGCATTTATTAGAAAGGAAGGAAGTTATAGAATATCCTCATATCTTTCCTTGAGAAATTAAAAGTAAAAGACAGAATAAAAGCAAAAACAAATAGAAGAAAATAATAAAGATCAAAAAATACAGTCCCTTATCAAACTGCTAACATCATTTTTCACAAACATTAACATTTTGATTCTTACATTTCTGTAAAAATAGAAAAGACTCAATCTAAACAACTTTGATAAAGGAACAAAATTAGAGCTGCAACCCTCCCCAATCCCATGATTTACCACAAAGTTACACCAATCAGGACAAAGCAGCATTGATGTTAAGGTAGACAAACCACCAAAGTACCAATATGAAGTCCCAAAATAGATATCCACATCCGTAATGTTTTGAACTTCTGTATCGTTTACACTGGTTTGTTTTGATCAGTTTTATTCTGTCTTATCCCTTTAAAATTTTAAAAATTAAAAAATAAGGTTGGAACTTAGGGCGCCGAGACAACCAGTAAGCAGCCTTCCACCCTGGTAAGTGATTGTGGTCTGGGGAGCCGCGACCACCCCAGGGCGGGAAAACAAGAAGCAAGAGCTTCTCCTGAGATCCGCGCCATGCTGGAACTTAGGGCGCCGAGCCAACCAGTAAGCAGCCTGCTGCTTACCGGGCAGGCTTAGAATCAAACATACCACATAACCCCCACCCCCCCGTTAACAATTGGGATCCAGGGATCTGGGTGTCTCTTAGTAGAGGTTCTTTTTTTTTTTTCTTTTTGGTACCGGGGATCGAACTCACAGCCTCGTGCTTGCCTGGCAGGCGCTTAAGCCACTGAGCTGAATCCCCAGCCGGGTGTCTCTTAGTAGATGACCATATTTGGTACAGCAAGTTGGGGGAGTTTCCTTCTACTATCTCTGAAGGCAGATATTTTTATCGCCGTTTTGTTTTGTCCTGATTAACGGTGTTGCTCTATTCAATACTCTGTGTTGATGTGTTCTATAATGTTGTGTATTTCTTTGATTTTGCTGAACCTAATAGAAGAACAACTATTGTGAAGACAATGAGATATACAATGTTGCCTGTTACTGTTGTCCTGGTGACCTGCTTTGATGTTCTGTGCCAATTTCACTATACTGTCTCAATTGGCTTTATTCCATCCTGTTTTTTTGTAACTGTTTGCAGCCTCACTGTGTGTTCACTTTGTATGCCTTAATTTTGTAACATGAACAGCTAT
>PVJX010049337.1:0-11138 GCA_004027295.1 Dolichotis patagonum
TTTTTTGCCATTAATTTCCAATTTTATTGCACTATGGTCAGATAATAAGCATGGAATTATTTCAATTCCTTTGCTTTTACTTAAGCACACTCTATGGGCTACTATATGATCTATTTTAGATAATGACCTATTTGCAGCTGAGAAGAATGTGCATTCTAATGTTGGGTGGAACACTAAGTACACATCTACTAGGTCCATTTGTTCACAAGTTTGATTCAGTTCTGTTATGTCTTTGCTGATTTTTTATTTAGTTGATCTGTCTCTTTGTTTCAATGGGGTATTAAGGTCTCCCATGATAACTGTATTATTACTTGCTTTTTCATGTCTATTAAGATTTATCTTACATAGGTGCTCCCATATTTGTTGCATATATGTTTATGATTATAATCTCTTTCTCTTCAAGTTTTCTCCTAACAAGTATGTAGTGACCTTCTTTATCTCTTTTGATAATTCTTGGTTTGAAGTTTACATTGTCTGCAAGCAGAATAGCTAGCCTTGCTTTTTTCAGGGTTCGTATCACATGAACTATTGTTTTCCATCCTTTGACTTTTAGTCTTTGAATTTCTTTTTGAGTTAAATGTGTTTCTTGTACATAGCATATTGTTGGATTTTGTTTCTTAATCAACTCTGCAAATCTGTTTCTTTTTATTGGTGAATTGAGTTCATTTACGTTGATGGATATAACTGACATGTACTGACTTATCCCTGTCATGTTATCTTTCTGTTGTTGGTTTACTACTTTTTCTGTTTAATAGTTGGGCTTGCTTAATGGTTTCCTAATGCTGTTGTTCTTGTAATTGTCTTTGTCTATTTCTAGAGTGTCTTTCAGTACTCTTTGTAGTGTTGGTTTGGTGATTGTGAATTTCTTCAGTTGTTCTTCATCATTGAAGTATGTTATTTCTTCAACTTTCAAAGATAGTTGTTCAGGAGACATCAAGCTGGGTTGAAAGTTGTTTTCTTTCAGAACCTGAAATACTTCACTTCAAGCTCTTCTTGACTGGAAGGTTTGTGGTGAGAAGTCTACTGTGATTCTGATAGACTTTATTTTGTAGGTGATCTGTTTCTTTCCTCTGACAGCTTTTAGTATTCTGTTCTTGTGCTGAATTCTGATATCTTAATTATATGTCTGGCTAAAGATTTATTTTGTTATGGTTAGTTGGGGTACTGTATGCCTCACTTATCTGTATATCAGAATCTTTTCCCATGTGATCATAAGCTTTCATCCTGTCTTCAAGGTCTGAGAGTAGACCTTCAGCTTCTTCAAGTGGATATGCAGCTTTTAATAGAATTTTTAATTGCCTGAATATCTCTTTGAATCTGTTTCATGTATTTCAATTCTGTCTTATATTTTTCATTCAAGGTTTCCATCATTTTCTTATGTTCCTCTATTTTTTATGTAGATCATCTTTATACACAGACAACATTTCTTTCATAATGTTTGTCATTTCATTTTTTACGTGGCAGATTATTTCTGATCTGATTTTCTCTATAATGTCATGGAGTTGTTTCTTTATTTGAGTTGGTATCATTTTAGGAAGTGTGATTTCCACTATCTTCCATTTCAGTGACCCGTGTGGCTAGGTGGAGCACACCCTGGTGTGTGGCACTGCTGGGGTCTTGAGTCTGGATGGGAGTAGTTCAGAGCCTCTGGAGCATGCAGCTATCCAGAGCAGGCCTCCATTGTAGGGTTCCAAGGCCTTTGTCCTGGCCGGGCAGAGTTCAGAACCTCTGGGACCCACTGCATGGCTAGCTGAGTTGCACCCTTGAACTATGGAGCTGGGGCTTTGTGCTCTGATGGGCAGAGCTCAAATTCTGCTAGACTCATTGGCTAGGCTGGCCACTCACTGTTGGGTGGCTCTGGGGCTCTGGGGCTCTGGAGTGGGCTGGCTCAGTACCTCTGTGACCTGTGAGACTGGCCAGATGTTCCCCTGATGGATTTCACTGTGACATTGGATTGGGAAGAGCTCAGATCCTCCGTGCAGCCAGAGTAAATGCATCCCCAGAGTGTGGTGCCAGGGTCTTACACCTAGCTGGGTGGAGTTCAGAACCTCCAAGACCCAGGTGGCTAGACAGCGTCCCATGTATGTGGTCTTGTTGAAGTCATCACAATGTTTTCTGACAAAGAAATGTATATGCTGGTTTTCATGCTGCAGTCTTACTTAGTTTTCTATACATAGAACAAAGTATATCAATCTTTATTCTGATCCATGGCTTCTCCCCTGTTAGTATGGTCTTATCTATGCTTGCACATGGCAAAGGACTTGATCTATCCTTTCTCTCATATTTTCTTTTACCACTCTCTTCCATTCACCATGTTGCTTGTTTGTTTTTTTCCAGGGTAGAAGATAAGTGATGTCTAAAGAGCTTAAAGCTAATATGAAGTATGTATCAGGATTTCTTTGTCATCCTTTTCTTGGCTTCACAGGAATGAATGATCAGTACAATGTCCCATGACTTGGGTCCCATTGCAGGTGTTTCTCTCTCATAGCATTTTGATAGACTCTTTAACATTTGCCTGTTTCTTCTTGGCCGCCACCCTGGCTTTGAAATGCAACTTCTGGTCACCTGCATGATGCAGTGTCAACTGTCTTCACCAGGCAATAATTCTGGGATGGACACTTCCACACGGATTCTGGCCCTATCCTCCATCCTGTACATGTGAACATGGAAAGCTTCACACTTGCCAAAAGTCTACTCTGTTGTACAGCTGTCTGACTGATTCTTACATATTATCTTCAGAGCAGTGACATCACACAAAATGCTGACACTTTGTTTTTAAAATTCCACTTAGATATCCTGATATTTACCCTTTACTAATAAACCACTTTTCACTGATATATTAAAATTAATACTTTCAACATCGATAGAATAGTTGTTTAAATATATCTTTTAGCTGGGCAAGCTCTACACTTTTGGAAGCTGAAGCAAAAGGAACATAAGGTTGGGCACAGCCTGGGCAACTCTGCTCCTTACTGAGACACTATCTCAAATAAAAAATGAAAAAAGGCTGAGGATATAGCTCCGAATGAAGGTTCTAAGATCACTTAGCAGTACTATCTAAGCAGGAATGTAAACACTATAACTTTCTCTAAATTTCTGTGCTCTAAATGAGTCATATTTTGTAAAACATTTTATTATACTTAGAAATGCCTTGATATGATAGTTTTAAAATTTTATTTAAAGAAAAAAAAGCAAAAAAGAGAAAAGGGTAGAAATAATACAGAATTTCAAAAAAATAAACACTAAAAAATCACTAGTTGATAAATTACATACTGTCATCATTGGAAATAGTTGTTCAAGTTACAAAATTAACTCATACAAAGTGGGCATTCAAACAGTGAGACTGAGAACAGTTCTGTTCAATGATGCAGCAAAAACTTAGTAATATGGTTGTACATACTTAAACATACATGCAGTTAGAGCACTTTCTTTTCCTCTCTTTTTTACAATAACAATTACACATTTTTTGATTTTATGACTCCTACTTTTCTTACTACTTTTTAACACTAGAGACACAAAGTGATATTTACAAATATGCTTCTTATTTATTTCACTTATGAGGATAGTCTCAAGTTGACTCCATTTCCCTATGAAGGCCTCAAGATCATCATTTTTTATAGCTGAGTAATATGCCATTGTATAAAAATACCACGTCTTTTTCATCCACTCTGTAGTTCATGGGCATTTTGGTTGTTTCCAAGATTTAGCTTTTACAAATTGTGCTGCTATGAACATGGGTGCACATATATCACGGTGATATGACCTGTTCAGTTTTTCTGGGAAAATACCCAGGAGAGGAATAGCTGTGTTGAATGGAGTTTCCAATCCTAGTCTTCTGAGAATTCTCCATATTGATTTCCATAGTGGTTGCACCAGTCTGCACTCCCACCAACAGTGGAGCAGTGTTCCTTTTTCCCTGAAGCCTCGCCAACATTTGTTATCAGCTGATTTCTTGATGGCAGCAATTCTTTCTGGAGTCAGATGAAATCTCAATGCTGTTTTAATTTGCATTTCTCGAATGACCAGTGATGGTGAACATTTCTTCATGTATTTATTTGCTATTTGTATATCTTCATCTGAAAACTGTGTGTTCATTTCAGATGCTCATTTTTGGAGAGGGTCTTTGAATTGGGGACGCTTGATGTTTTTCAATTTTTTATAAATTCTAACTCTTCTAAAATGTACGAAGAGTTAATCTATGTAGCAAAAAGTCCTTTAATATGCAGTTTTAACTATAGTTAACTGGAAACATATGCTTATTATAAAATACCTGTAACCCGATAAATTATGCCTAGTCTTTGTATGTGATTTGTAACAATTGATCTAACACAGTTATAACAATGAAATTTTTTGTCAACTTGAATAAGCTATAGTCAACAACGGTTTCATCAAATGCTTGTCTAGGGTGTTGCTAGAAAAGCATTCGGTAGGTGCCTTTAACATTTAGAATTAAGTCCGTGAGTTTTTAGAAAGTATCAAATTTGTTTAAAAAGTGTTTTTAATGGAAGTGTGCCATAGAATGAGTACTAAGAAAGTGCATTTCTTTATAGAGCTGAGTTGTACCACACTTTGGGCCCACTGCTGGAAAAGTAAAATCAAGTCTTCAATGATGTCTGTTTAGCCGTACCCTGCAGTACTAAAGTTATGGGACAGGACTGTGTCACACCTATATCACTGTAAAATATCTTGTACCTGTTTAGGATAGTGAGTAGTAGCAGTCTATCTCAGCTGTGTTTTTGCTGACGGTACTTGGGAATATTTTCTTCCCACATGCTGACTGAGTAGAGGATGAAAACAAAATGGCACCAGGTACCACAACAGAGATAGAATTCGTCTTCTACTTTTTAAATCCTTCTTTTTTTTTTTGGATGAAGTATGCTGGATATCATAATCTGTTCATATGGCTGCAGAATCCAGAAAAGCTGTTGCTACATTTTACATTATATAATAGGTTTACATTATATAATATACAACATATGCAATATATATGTAATTTTCAAATTATATATACTTAAAATTATATACACACATATATATGTATAGAGAGAGAATTTTTGAAGACTAACTTTTCTGTCAATTTTGGGAAAAGTTACGCTATTTTTTGAGTTGGCATCTTACTTAATTAAGAGCCATATTGGTGCTGAAATGCTATCCTTAATGTTATTCCCATGGCACAAGGGTAACACATTGTATTAAATGGGTAAGGTCTTATCTATATGGGTTTAATTACAAAAACAAAGTATTCTCTAAATAATGAAAAACTAAAATAAAATTAAATGTGCTAAATAGAGGAGATTATTTTCTAATTTTATTTAGAAAAACTACAATAAAATTAAATGTGCTAAATAGAGGAGTCAGTGTGGGCTGACTTCATTAGATGAGTTGATGGCTTTAAGACCAATAGCTGAGGTTTTCCAAGAAAGAAAGGATTCAGCTTCAAATTTGTAACATAAAAATGCTGCTTTCATGTCCACTTTGCTGCCCTGACCCATGGACTTCCAAACACCTGTCCACAATTGCATGAGCTAACTTCTTAATATAAATTCTCCTTCTTCCACTCCCTCCCCCATACCATATTCTGTTTCTCAAGAAGTCCCTGAATAGTTATAGATTTTATAAAAACCCATTATTCTTTTTATTTATGTATTTCAAATTCTGAAATTCTCTGCCATATATTTAAACAAGAAATGTAGTTGCTAGTATCATCGTCATCTTCACTTTTTTTTTTTTACTGTGATGTGTTAACATAATGCTTCTTAGTACTTTTTCTTTTTGTATTTGAGGAATTTATTTTTTGTGCCAAAGCATAAACCAATGAATGAACCACAAATGTTCATTTATGAACACCTGTGAAGATATTCCCCTTTAGTTAATTCAAGTGCAATTAGACAAAAGCTTTATGGACATTTTGAAAAGTCAATTGTGTAAAAATTTAATGTAATTTTGAGGCACATAACTTGAATAATAATACAAACAAAGATCACCTTTTATACGATGTTCACAGTGATGTTGTAAGATGATTCATTTTACCTGAGCAAAATGTGAGATTGCTAAAAGAAAGTAAAATACCTGCTCATTGTAACTTTTCTCTTGGAAAGATCTGATTAAAGAACTGATACACGAGCTGCTGCATCTACATGCAGGACGCAGTGACAGGAGCCAACAGCGAGGAATTCAGCACCACTGCCACCCACTTGGGAGGGAGCATGCATGCTGTGAACTTGGAAAGATGCATCAAGCCTTAAAACTGTTAGAAACTTTTCAAGCACTAATTGCATCTCCAGAGATTTAGTCTGTGAAACAAATTTTACCTCTAATAAAAGAAAAATATTGTATTCATGTATATTTAAAACATGCAGCCTGGAAGGGGGGAACCACATTCCTCTCTTATTTTAAGGAGAATCCGATGTTCAGGCACATTTATGGAAGTACGGCTACTGTACTGGTGTGCACATTGACAGGCCTTAGGTAAATTTGATAACACACTTGAATGTGAGCTTCTAGGAATGTGTCAATCTTTAGCAGAAATGTGTGTCAGAACATTAAGATTTTAATTCAAGATCCTTGGGTTAAGCTCATAAACCCAGATTTTAAAAAAGTTATGGCTATAGATACATTTGGCTGATTAATTCAATATCAGATTCATAAAAGTTTATTGAGATTCTGATATTGATTATCTCAATAGAGTAATAACATATACCTGACTGAAACCTTTTTGATCACAAACTAGTGGAGGAATGCCAAAGATTATGCAGGCAGTTTGTTAGCCTTCCAGATGAGGAGACCAAAATGTAGGGCAAAAGGCAGCGTAGAGCTGAAGACGGAAGGCTGACTCAAACAGATAACTCTCTGGTTATAAGTCTTCCTGTTCTCCAGATGCCAGAGGTAATTGCCGCTCTGGTGTTTAGTCTTGGAGGAGAAAATATTTGTGCAGCTCGCGCTTTCCAGGCTTGGCTCCTGCTTCTGCAGTTCAGGCTGCTCTGCCTCGCTGAGAACACACTCACTTCTCAGCGGATGCAGCTGAAGGTGGAGATTTTGATGATTAGCACAGGTGTGTATCAATTAGAGCTTCCCAGGGAAACAGAATGGAGCATCCGTGAAAAGATCTTACCGAACTGACTGCCGTGATTTTGGAAGAAGGTGAGTCTGAAATCTTTGGTCTAGGGCTTGACATACATAGAGAAATTGCCATGCAGCACCTTTAAAAAAATATTACTTATCTTCACTTTATTTCTTACTACAAAATCTCTGTGTGTTTAATGTGTGAGTATTAAAACATATTTTCATAGCCATAAATGAAAACTTTATTATGAGGTATAATTAAGACTGGTATGCTAGTACTTTCTTCTCTACCATCTTTCTCTCCACTTTATATTTCAATTTCCATTCACTTGCTAGTTACACGATGAAGTAATTAGCAAGTTTGTTTTATTTTGCATTTTCCGTCAGCACCGTGTGCTATAGTAACTATTTTTTCAAAGTTTATAGTGTTTATAGAGTTTACAATCTACACAGAGAAGATGCAGGCTTTTGTGAGCATAAATTGATTCAGTTCTTGCCATGAGATGTATTATTCAAGCTTGCACTTTGAATTTTTTATGCTGTCTGACGTTTTGTGCTTCAACAAATAGGACAATGTATATAGGTCCTTGTTTCTCCATGTTTATAAGAAATTGCCTGTGACATTTATAACAATTGGGATGGATGTAAATTCTTTGGCTGATATTTCTCTCCTTTTACATCCTACATGAACTGCTCTAATATCTTCTGACCTGAAGGGATGCTATTAAGTAATATTGAGTTGTTCTTTTTTCTCATGGTGTCTCTACGCTACTGAATAGACTTTTGTATTTCCACACAGCTTTCATTTATTTTATAACTGCAGCATTTGACATGAAGAATTTGAAAACTTTTGAATTTAAATATGTAAAGTTACTGAAATTCTACCTAAAAATAGATTGACACAAGATAAAATCTCAAGTATGCCAACACATGCTTTCCCATTCATAGAGGCAAGGCAGTGTCTGGCAAATTTATGTACCAGTGGTAGAGAGGTAGAAACGAAGGGCTGGTAACCACACGTGCATGGGAAGACCTGACCAAAGCACATGCAGGAGGGGAGAAAGTTTGCATTTCATTCTGTAGATGCCCTTTGTCCTAACCTGCCTTCTCAAACATCTTTTCCTTGTTAAGTGTATTTTTCTGGGAGCTGAGAATGCAGGTTGATTATAACAAATAATTCATAAACCCTTTAGAACAGAAAGCATAGAATAATATAGACATTAAATAACCCATGCTATTGTCTTGAGAAAGCTTTCTTCTCCAAACCTTCTGTTGATATAGTAGAAAAAGGAAACAAAAAGCCTGTGCTAGGAATATTTAGAAAATGGTCCTCCTGTTAGTCTTGCTATGGTAATGGTTGGTAGGATAAATACAGCTATGTTTATTAAGATAAACATATTTAGGTAATGTAAAACTAAGTTGGGATTGAAAACAATTAATACAGTAGAAAAATGTAAAAACAGAAAAAGCAAGAAGAAAAAAATCTCTAATACCATTTATGAAACAAATGCCAATATGCTTTCTCAAAATGATGTAAATTTAGACTTCCTTGAAATTTTTACCTGTTAACATCATTGCTCATAACGTGAAGAGAATTCTTAGACTTTTCTTTATATCTAGCCGGTCTGCACTCTGTTCTGGAGTTCCAAGGAATGACATTTGTTAGCACCACAGTGACTACTATTGAGCGCCAATCCTATGCCAGCATTTGCACTTATTCTCATGAAAAGAGGCAGTATGTTTGATGGAAATACACATGCATTTCTGTAGTGTAGATTACCAGTTACTAAGTGATGCAGAAACTGATTTTAGTTTTGCCTGAGACCATGGGATTATATAATTACCATTTTACTGATGAGAATATAAATTAGTGTGTGATAAATCCAGAGTATTCTGTTTCCAGTGGGATGGTGATTTAAAAAATGGAGTTCCCATAATACCAAGTCTTCCCAAATTATTACAAATCCTAGATAGCAGGCCAGAGCCAGAATTAGGGTGCTGTAATCAGGGAAGTAGCATTACTATGTGTACTCATGTCCAAGCTGTGTTTTTGTAAGCTAATCAATCACATCCTAAGTTACCAAAGCCTATCCATGCAGAGGGAGTGCAATATTCATGCATACACGTATGTCTAGAGATGGAACACATTGCTGGATTTACAATTTTATAATGGAAAGATGGTACTGGGCTGAATTAGAGGCCTCTGAAACTTTTAAAAGGAAGTAAATTATTCATTATATGAAGATATGTCTGATTTCAAACATAAGTAGGCAGACTAAGTCTTCATGGTCAAGACGAAATTCATTTTTCATTTCTAACTTTAGCTTATTAACACTTTTGCTCAGCCACTTCCACCTGGAACTGAGTTTCCCTTTCCTTCCCCTCGCAGCACTATATGGTATTATCCTGTATTTATCGCTTGCGCTGAATCTCTGCGTAGCCAGTCTCACTGGATTAATACTTATCCTCATAGTGTCCTACTCAGCTTAGGGCAATGGCTTTTCTGTTGACATCTTCTCCTTAACCCTTCCCACTGTCAATTTCCATTACAGAAAAAATTTTCCACTAAAGAGAAAACACTTCTTTTATTAATTCTCCAGTGGTCTCCACTTCCTGTTAATGATGCCAGGGTCCTCACCATGAAATCCAATGTGATTCGTAGTCTCGGATGAATCGTACGGTTTTCCATTCCCTCCCGTAAGTCCAAAAGGCACAACAAATGCTAGCAGGATTAACCCACCTTACCCTTTAAGGCAACTCAAATGTCACATGCTCAGAACTTTGAGACATTTCCTCCTCTACTTAGGAAACTGCAAGATATTGTGGAGAACTATAAGGAAAATTTCTTCATGTCACAGAAATAGTAGATTAAACGTTTTTATTTCTTACTTAACCAAAACTTCCATGTATGTGTAGATAACACACACACACACACACACACACACACGCATGCACACACACACTAGCATTAGGCTGAGTTGACACTAACTTTTGCAGTGAAGTATACACGGTCTGGTTGAGTAATGCCTGTTAGAGAGAAATAAATAAGAGTTAAAGTAGAAAAGTTTTCTAATTTTCTGCATTAGAATGGTTCAGTGAGCAATAGAGCTTTGAAAATGTTTCATACGCCATCCACAGTAAATAATTATTCTGTAAATCTGCCAAATTCTCTTTAAAATGTAAAGTATTATCATTCAATTTGTTTACCCTTTTGGTACTGTGAAATTATAAAAAAAAACAAATTTACTATTTGGGAAACACTTATGAAGAGAAATAGGCATACAGACTGAGAAAATTGCTTTGGAAATCCATTAATCCATAGTGTGATGTGCAAGTAGTACATTATGTAGTGTGATAAACACTAACTTTTCTTTAATAGTAGAGTCAAAGTGCTTTTTGATTAAACAAGTATGTGTGTCTCTTATTGCTATCTGTGTGTCTCTTATTGCTTATCTTTCTGAAATGGAAAGCCTGAGAATGACTTGATAGTAGTTCTGAGTTCCATATCAGTAGTTAAAGAAATCCCAGATTATTTGAGCAGCAAAGAAAGATAAATTGAAGCATTAAATAAAAAATAAAAAAGCACATTTGCTTTTTATGATATTCTGTTTCTCAGAAAACTATCTTGCTTCATTTGATATATGTAATATAATGCTTCATATATATCTAATATGTGCAAACACAAACATACACACAAACTGAGTTTTATGAGAATTATCAGGTTTGATTCAAGCAAGTAGGAAGCAACAAAATTTATGTTCAACATCCCCTGTGCCTAATTCTAAGGTCTAATGTACTTGTACATGGTTCTGTTTCTTACTATCCTCTTAAATCAACAACACTTAAACAATTTCTATCACTGTAGTCAATATATTTCAATAAATCCTTAGGGATTTGCTCAAGGATTTCATTCAGAGGCCAATAATAAATACCACAAGACATGATACTCCTCACTTATCATTGAAGAGCTGGCATTTTTTTGTAAGCTATTGAAGCTACCTGAACAAAAGATCTTAATTCTTCCCTCTTTCTCAAAGTCAGCGAACATAGATCATGTGTGAGAGTATTCTCAAAAC
>PVJX010049338.1:0-11108 GCA_004027295.1 Dolichotis patagonum
TGTCTCATAGCTCTGCACCTGATGCAGCTGCCCCAGGAAAGAGAAGGCAGTGTGTTCCAGGAACGTCCTGGATCACCTTTAGGCCTGTAAGTACCATCAATGGAAGGTTAAGACATAAACGGTTGCTTGAAGGCAAGGGAAGAAAGACTTCAAGAAAGACAATCTCATAGCGGGATAATTCGTATCATAATCACTAGCAATCATAGCACTTGCTATTAAAATCAGTTAGCTGCATCTATCTGTTACTAGGTACATAAGTTCCTTAGTGGTGTACTGTTGTTGGTCCACATTGTAAGTGGATGTCTCAATTTTTAGATTTAAGTAACTGTGGCCAATTCTGACTTTGTAGAATTCTGCAAATGAGGCATGTAACCCTGTGTGCCTCCAGAGGGAAAAGAGGCCAAGACACACTTAGAAATGACTGCATAGCAAATGAAAAAGGAGGAAGAAATGCTTTATTTACTCCTCCATGGCACCTAACCCCACAAGTCTTGTCTCAAGAACTCTCCAGTATCTTCCAATACTTATCTTAGAATAAACATCTGCATGCCCTGGGTCCTGTACTGTACATACCTCTGGAATCCGTGCTCTGTCACTAACAAGTGATGATAAAAAAAGGAAGTGAAAAAGGCCTAAAGGAAGTAGCAGAAGAGTTAAGAACAAGGAAAATAGAGCAATCTGGCCTCAGCCTGAATCTTAAATTTACTAACAACTCTGTGATTTTGGTTAATACATTTCTCTGTGTCTTATTTCCCTTATTTGCAAAATGGGTATAATTCGAATAAACCTATACTATAGGGTTTAAGAGGATTAAATAAATGAGTTTCAAAAGGTTTGGAAAAATGCATAGCATAAAGTATGTATAAATTATTACAATCATTGTTTCTTATACTTAGTAGTCCTGAATATGTGATCTCTTGTGAATGTGGTCACACTATGTCCAATGTGACAAAAACCTCCTCTAAAACTTCTACCACAGTAAGCTGAATGACCTATTACCTAGTCATCTACTTGTTTATATAAAACATCTACATTGCCATTGAAGTACAAGAGTACTTCACATGAGGAGTTTCTCATACCATGGAAAAATTCAGCCTCAGCAAGGTATATTTCATACCTGGATATCACGGTAAGACAGGAGTAAATTAATGATGACATCTGAGGTCATAACCTCAATGCTATCCATGCGAAGCTTGATCAGAGCCAGCTCCTTTGCCAGGTCACTGCCCTGGTATTTCACTCTGGCTTTTCGGATGTCATTTATCAAGTTTTCTTTGTGAGAAGCACTAAAGAGGGAAATACAAAAAGTTCTGGTTACTTCTAAATGCATTAAAGACTGTCTTTTTTGGTGTTCGCAGTTTTCACTAACATGTCTTAAGCTAACAGCTGCAGAACTCGGCCCAGACCCGAGTCTCCTTGAACCAGCATCCAAGAGACTCTCTAACTTTGTTATTTACATCTCGAAGAAATGGACCAATAATTTTAAACATTACAACTTTAAAATTTTCCAAAGCTAAAATATTCAGATGACATACAGTACTTTTTACTCATCCTACTCTCTTTTGATATTTTAAAATATACCAAGAAGGTACCTTATGTGAATATTTTCCCCACAAATAATCATAAAGCCAAATAAAGCTCTAAAAGTCATGAAACAAAGGGAAGTTCACTTTGATACTACCCCTGCCTATTAAGTGTCCCCTTTAGTAGTTACAAAACTTTCCCTAGTTGAAGGAGAACTAGAAACTAGCATTGTGACCCTGAACAGTCCCAAAAGTGTTGCACAGAGGCCATGTGGGTAAACTCAAGGACATCCTCACCTTTCACCCCTTTCCTGTCCTTGTCATTTTTGACTACTAGAATGTAAAATATGTCAATGTAAAATGCAAACCTTTTCCTAATGTAAAATATAAAATTTCCTTCATGCATCTAGGTAATAACATTATGTAAAAATACTTTAACTATAAATCCACACTTGAATGTCACCATAGCCTCTCATAGAGCCAATGTTAGTACATGGTACTTGATTTAAAAATGAAAAAGTGTCCTAATTTGGTATAGAGAGGTTGACTTATAATGATCACAGATTTATTTAAATATCTTGTCCAAGTAATTTTAAAATAGATACTGGGAACTACCAAGCAGTGATACTGTCAACTCATTAAGAAGCTAAAAGAGCTAAATGTAGAGAGTAAAATTAAGTTGCTCATTAAAAAGAGAACAGGCTAAATTAAATAGCTGCCTCTAGAGAAAGGAAATCAAAACATAGGATAAGGACAAATGGTACTCATTCTGAATAATTATATAAAGCTATGCCACAGAAATGTGCATAAACACTCTGTTCTAATACAATAGTACCTCAATTACATTTAAAGAATGAAGTGATATCCTACAGAAAATGTTCTAATATAAAATATCCATGCAATGTCTTAATTTTTATTTCCTTGTTTGTCAACTGTGATTCTAATGATGAGCGAAGTAGAGTCTGCCAGTGTTTAAAATTGTCATTAATTGAATGAGTCATTAAGTTGGGTGACAGCCATTGGCCATTTGGTAGACTTAAAGGTATCATAGCTATTAAAGTGTTATTAGTTTAGCCTGATGGGTAAAAAGTTATACTTCAGTCTTGTTTTCAAGGGTAATTCTGAAAAACTGTTTTAATGAATGAAGAAATCTAATAAGAATAGTAATTTTTAAGTAAATAAAATCTGACTTGATTATGGCTTAGAGACATCAGAAATGCAATAAACATATAACCATTTCTGCCTCTGGTAACCAGGGAAGATGGTACTCATCAATGTGAACTTGGAAATGGCTTCAAAGCCCTTTTCAGCACAGGACTCAAGACAGACTTTATAAATCAGAGTTATTTCTTGAGCCAAAAAATTAACTGCCGTCTCTGCTATAGATGTTTTCAACCATAAGCACCATTTATCCTCTAACCATTGCCAAACTCTCTGCCAATCATGGGGTGGAATCTACCAACAGACATTTCAAGCCCTTGAAAATTAAACCACATCAAAAAAGTTCTTTTCCTCCTCATACATACACATGCTGAATGAGAAACAAACTTGGACCCATTCCTTGCAAAGATGTAACTCATTAGGCA
This sequence comes from Dolichotis patagonum, assembly GCA_004027295.1. Classification (NCBI taxonomy): domain Eukaryota; kingdom Metazoa; phylum Chordata; class Mammalia; order Rodentia; family Caviidae; genus Dolichotis; species Dolichotis patagonum. The sequence goes on from PVJX010049338.1 coordinate 3,110, forward strand.
GATTCAAAGCTAGTCTACCTCTTTGTCAGATCCAAAAATAAGGTACTGAAAAATTTTCTCCCTAAATTCAATAAAATGTTTGTTTTGTAGTAAGACAAAAGTTAGTAAGGTATGACTGAATGATGTTTGCCAAGAATGTGCCACAAAACCTCCATTTGCTTTCTGCATTGTCATGTAGTCACATATATCTAGGTTTCCAGTCTTTTCCACTAAAGTTTATAGAAGACATTCTCCACCCAGAGAAGAGGCAATAGAATTGAAAAAGAAAGTAGACCTAACAAATATGAACCCAATTTAACTACTCAACTAATGACAGAATTTTAAACACTGGCAGACTCTACTAATTCACTCACCATTATAATAATCACAGTTGACAAAATAAAAATTAAGATGATGCACTGATACTTTTATATCAGAACACTTTCTGTGGTATATCACCTCATTGTTTAAATGTAATTGAAGTACTGTTATGAGCATTAAAACAGACTGTGCTAAGCAAAGTCAGTTCTTCCAATGCTTTGGGATTTTCACTTGTTCTAGAAGGATAAATCTTCCTCCAGTGACACAATTTAACAGGAATAAACCCTTTAAATTGGCTGTGAACAAAACAACCGGACCCTTTGGTTAACAAGAATAATTATTCTGCCTTTAACTTTTATAATAAGGACACTTAGTGTACAATTTATCAAATAGCGAGACTCAAGGAAAACAACTGACTTTTTCAAGGCTACACAGCAAGCAATCACCCAATCCAGGACCTAAATTCAAACCTATCTACCTCTGAGTGAGCATTCTATCCATTCCATCCCACCTCTCATGTAAATCTAACATGCTACAGGTCAGGATGGCTACAGCTAGACTTAACACTCACAGGCCCTCACAGTATAAGAACTCAAGATCAGAATGACCTTGCCCTGGCATCTTCAGTACTTCAACGACAGAGAGATTATAAAGTTATGTTTAAACATTTTGAAACACAGAATCTCCAAGTTGAAAAAAATCATTTAAAAAATCACTGATTTAATTTCCTTGTTTTCTAGAGGAGCCACAGAGAAAAAAATTACGTATTAAGGTCACACAGGGAGTTAGGGTCAGACACAAGCCCAATTCCAAACTCTTTACTCCATTTCTATTCTTTCTTGGCTTTACCTCAGTAACTAAGCTTAGTTAGGCACTAAGTAACTAAGATTATTTAAAGGAAATGATGGATTTCAGGATGATTTTTAAACGATTGGCCAATATTCAGCCATTCTAATAATTTCAAGGTGTACTGCCTCCCTGAAAAGTTAAGGGAAACATTGGCAAGACTCCCAGGGATGTTGGTGGCTGATGGGGATTTACCATGAAGTCAAATGGACGTTACTGATGAGGCTAATGAACTTGTCCACCAGTGATATGCCCAGTGGGGCCAGGAAATACTCCTGGTTGGGCTGCACGTACTCCGAAGCTTGCCACCAGGCATCATTCTCACAGCAAAGGTATTCAGCACATGGCGTCACAATGTAGGGGATAAAGTAATAATTTCCACTACATGCCTGAAAAAAAAAGGTTGCAGAAAGTTACTGATGTGGAAGCACAGCTGTAGCTTTGGGCAAGTGGGACTTGGTGGAACAGGAAAGACGCCTGGGTGTGAAAAACAACTTGTGCAATATCACTCAGACTTTATTAGGCGCAAACCAGAAAACCACTCAGTTTCAAAAGCTCTATCACACAAATATATGACAAAAACTTGCTTTCAAATGATGAACTGATCTAAGCGTGTTTCCAAACTTCACTGGCAGAAATGTGAGGGTATTAAGTTTCAAAAATCATATTGACTCATTACATGCCCCTTAAACCAGAGGGAACTTGAACCCATTGACAACTAAGGATTACAATGAGGCATACCGTTTTTTGTTAGCATTATCAGTGTTGGTAATTTAACACATGCCAACTATTATAAACTTTGTAGGAAACAAGCATTAATAAATATGAAGAGTCTCAGAGATCTTTTGAAAAGGATCTGTTGAACTTTTTGAACCTTAATACTAAAGTAAAACAGTATCTTCTTATAGAATTACAGTCTATGAGTCATTATCTATCATAGAGCATAAACATTTACCTGTAAAAAGCATTAATCAATGCTCAATTTTCAGCCCATTTAGAGATTAAAAATACAATTTCTACATGACATTTTTCTGTCACAATCTTTTCCTAAACTTCCATAAAAGCAACTAGGCTAAATAAATTTCAGACTTTTAAATTCTTGTATCTCAATTTAAAGAATTTACATGCTAGAAAATAATTAATCTGACTTCTTCCATTTTAAACTAATGAGGGCATCTAGGTAATTTGATATGATGCAGACATAACCTTGGAAAATATACTGTCTCCAATAATGGGACATCAAGTAAGGAGTAAGTCTAAAAGAAATTCAATGATTATAGAGGTAATTATCACAATGCCACCATCTTACATAAAACAGAAGACCTGGGAAACCTTACAACAACATGGGGGAACTGGTTTCAAATATATAGAGTATATGAAATACGTTTTTAAGTTTTCCTTTTGAATAAGATCTTTTTACAGAGACACATAGCATTCTTATTTCTATCTTAAAATAATTGTCCTATCTGCCTCACTCCCTCCCTCTTGTATCTTGTTGAGCTGCAACAGCCCTGCAGTGCCATATTTTCAACTCTAAAATATGTTTTAAAAAGCAAGTACCAGTGCTGCTCCACTAAAACATATTCTAGACAAGATCAACTAACTTCTTTAACAAGGGTTCGATGGTCAATATTTTGGTTTTTGCAGACCTCATTATGTTATTTCAACTACTTTACTCTGCTATTGTAACATGAAAGTAGATACAGACCACACACAAGCATAAATGTGTGGTTGGGTGCTGATAAAACTGTATGGACGTCAATTTAAATTTTTACATGTACTGAAATAATCTTTTCATATTTTGCAACCATTTAAGGAGGAAAAAATTCTTTGTGCATAGGCCATACAAAGATAGGTAATGGGCCATCTTTGCCTTGACTAAGCTTCCTGTTATCCCATTATCTCTGCAGATAGGGTTTTTTCCCATTTTTAAAAAATACTTACCCTACTGCACAACGGCAGCCACAGACCATCCCTGTTGGAACCAGCGATTAGCACTGTCTTAGTTACTTTCTCATTGCAGAAAAAAAAATACCTAATACTAACAACTTGGAGGCAGACAGGTTTACTCTGGCTCGTGGGTACACTCCCTGGTCAGCTGGCTCCATGACACAAATGGCAAGGTGGAAGGGCCTGGGTGGAACAATACTGCTCACCTGACCACAACTAGGAGTGTAAAGAAAAGCAGGGAAGGAGCCACACCCTTCCAGATCATGCCCTCAGGGGTCTATCTCTTCAAGTCTACCTCCTAACATTAATCCACTGATGGGTACTGTACCCCTAATAGTCCTACCTCTGAACACCAGGCTTATGTGGGACATTCTAGATTCAAACTAGGTTATTAAACCTCTCAAAACACAAATGCCAGTGATAAAAATAGAAGACACAAAATTTCAAGTAGGTGAGTAATAACTGGGAAGGTGGTTCATATCTACTTTAAAATCACTAGGAATTGACTGCATTAGAGGACAAAAGACCCTTCCCCTCCCTGCAATACTGTCAATTTATCAGAGCCTGAAACTGGCCAGAAAAGTAAGGTTTGGGTAGGTTTCTTCTTCTATGTCAATAAAACCATGCTGCTAAAGTAAATTCCATTACTATATTTAGAGGTTAAAATATTTTTTCTTCTACCTGAAACTGGTTGAATCTATGGTAAAAACAAAACAAAACAAAACAAAACAAACACTTTCCTATTTCAGACTGAAAAGGAGAAGGGAGAAAAGGAGTGTGTTGATCAGTGAAGTCTAGAAGGTGAATTACAGTGAAGAAATACAGCTTATTTTCAAAAAAGTTACAGCTGGGCTGGAGGTGTGAGGAGCTCCTAAGATCCTGTTCTCGGAAAAAAAAATTGTTAGTGAAAATTCTTGTTCCAAACAGATTAAAAATCTCCTTAAAATGTCCTAAGGGTATACGGCAAGTAGAGAAACAGCGCAGTCAATAAAATTTACTAAATCTTGCTGACAACAGTGGGATTCTATAGCATTTGAGCTATAACTTGTTCCTCTCCCAGGCCTAACCCCTAGTGATAGATGTTCAAGTAGGTATGAAAAAGATAATGAGGTGTCCTCATTCCCAGTCCATAATGAAGGCTCTCCTAGTATAGACCAAGCTACCAACACCCTCATCCACCACAGCCTGGTACAAAAGCTCTAGTCCAGGCAAGGGCAGTCAAGAGAACTAGGACACCCTTTTTCCACCTAGGCTTCCATAGAGACAAAGCAGCTCTATTTAAGCAAAGCAAGGCCAACAACCTTGGGCTGACTGCTCTTGCTCCATCTCATTCATATGGTGAAGGTTCAATATGAAGAACCTTCATTTTTTGTTAATTTTTTAGCAGTAAAAATGGATATTGTGATAATACATATTTTTCTTTAAAAATACTATGGTTATTAAAACAAAAACAAACCAAAAAAACCTTCATAAGAGAACCAGGGTCTGCAACCTCTGCCCACTGCCTAACTCATAGGACAGAGTATCACCCCAAGAGAAGCCATGTCTCTACTACCAGCCCCCAGAGGAGAGGTACAGATCTCTGCTTGGGGAAGAAGCAATCTGTAAGAACTGATAGCGCTGCAGCTCTACAGTTCTTGGTACGCCAAATGATAGGGTGTGGAAGACTGTGCAGGGAAAATTCAAGCCTGTGGGCATTGAAAACACATGGAGATTTTAGTGAGGCCGTTAAGAGAAGGCTGGTAACTCTGTTGTAACAGTTTCAAAGAGGTCCACACTCAGGCATATCATAGTCAAATTTCTGAAAGAATGAGAGATAAAAATGTCATGTACAAAGGAACTTCAGTAAGAATAACATGACTTTTCATTAGAAATAATGAAAGCCATAGAATGACATATTCAAAGTGCTGAAAAAAAATCAACCAATAATCATATACCCACCAAAACTATCTTTCAAAAACAAAGTTAAAAAGACATTTATAGATGAATAAAACTGAGATAATGTTATACTAGCAGATCCATCTTGCATAAATACTAAATGAAATTCTTCAGGCTAAAAGTGACACCAGCCAATTTCAATTGACATGATAAAAACAAAGTACACAAATAAAGGTAGTTATGTAATTAATAAAAGTATGATTGCAAATTACCTTTCTTCTCTTGATTTAAAAAGCAAATACAGAAAACGATATAATCATATTTTTGGGCTTTTAACTTATAGAAATGTAATCTATCTGACAGAGAAAAAAATCAACCATACAGGTAAGAGCAAAGATTTATTGGAATAAGGAAATGACGCCAAATGGTAACTTAAGCCCATAGGAACAAATGAAAAGAACCAGAAATGACAAAAAGGTTAACATAACACACATATTCCCACCATCACCGCCACAGTTCTTTTGGTCTTAATTTCTTGAAAAAACAAACAAAAGTATTTATAAACATTACAACTAAATAATACAGAATCTATAAAAAAGATAAATAAAGGCAAAGGAATGTAATCTATTTGTACAGAACTGTTGTATCTTAAAATTTTTTCAAAGCAAATATTTCTGCTAGAATCTTGTGTACATTATTTTTCTAGTAAAGCTACTGTTCCCCAATCATATTAAGAGTAAACTAGTCCTAGTAAAACCCTCAATAATGAGGTATGAAAAATGGGATTTTTGACAAATACATGATCTGTCTTGTGACAGCTTCTTATTTAGGAAAGCAGAGCAATAAGCATCAGCAGAGGCTACTGAAGTCTTCCCTAAAATTAGAAGAGCAGATCCTTGGAGCAAATGGTTAGAGAAAAATGAGAAAGAAAAGAAATGCATGAACTCAGAAACCAGTGGAATGAGCTTAATGAGCAGGACTGAAGAGACAGCAGGAATCTGGAGTCTTGAAAAAGGTAAAAACACTTCCTTTGAGAAAATCTTTCAGAAAATAAAAGTTTAAGAAATTTGATAGAACTTAGGACTAATGACTACATTGTAGAAAGCAATTCATAAACTTGCAAAGGAAAAGTATAGGCTTTTGAAAGCAAGTCCTTGTGTTCTTACAAAGAGGAAGAATGGGCCCAAACATCTTCAAGCCATGGAACACATTCACACTTTTGTTGGTGGGAGACCAGAAATTAAGAAGAAAAATAATGATTAGCATAACGCATGTTCAGTAGTGAACTATTTTTGTTACTTTTTAAAGGGAAACCTCTCAAGAATCCAGCTCATTTAAACAAATGTAACAAAGGCAACTTAGTTTTCTGCATACAGCAGCATTAGAACCAGTATTCTACCCATGTTATTATGTGCATCCTTATTCTAAAAACTCTCCAAATACTTCCCAAATGATGATTCTAATATATTAAGGTCAGACAGCAGAGTAAGTCACTGATTCCTGGCACTCTCTGGGGTGGAAAACAAAGAAATCTGCCTAAAAATTTTTTAGTTCCCAATCTGTAATTGGAATTTTCTAGAAATACTAGCATCACCATCATGAACAGACTATCCTATATCTTCACTAGGTTAAATAGGTGGGGGTTTTTTTTGTCTTTTTGAGAGTCTCACTACACAGTTCAAGCTGACCTTGAGCTTACTTTGTAGCCCAGGCTGGTCTCAAATTTGCAATGATCCTCCTCCCTCAGCCTCTCTAGTGCTTGGATTATATGCACGCACCACCACACCCTGTTTAAATACTTTTTTTAAAAATAAGAACTCATTACAAAAGTTCAATGCGTTTTAAGTGCTATAATTTCTAATGCATTCCTAATACACTACCTAGTAAATATATGTATGTATGTATGTGTGTGTATGTATATATATATATGTATATATATATATATATATGTATATATATATATATATATATGTTTGCAACCATTCTCCTACTGCTGTACTTTGATTTGTAATTTTCCTTACTATAAGCATCACCGAGATGAACAACTTTGCATGTGGCATCTTTGTACTGTAGTCTTTTCCTAAACAGTTTCCCAAGCAGCAAAGTGACTAGATTAAGTTTAAGGTTCCTGTGGGCAAGTTAACAAAAAGGATGGAGCAATTTACACTCCCACCAGTAGAGTCTAAGGGTATGCCAGTTTCATCAACCTCTCAGCAAAACTGGCATTTTAAAAACATCTATGAAGTTATGTGAATAAGAAATACTATTATGAGTACTAAAACAGGAACTCAGTCTCATCTCAAGTATAGCAATGTGGTGAAGAATTCAGAGGGCTGAGGACTGAATCCTAGCTCTACTTTAAACTAGACAGATGATCCTAGAATGTTTACATACTTATCTAAACTTCGGTTTTCTCATCTGTAGAATAGGAACAATAATGTCAACACCTCAAGCAGTAGAGGCTTAAATATGGCCATTTTTGTCAAGTACACTGCACATAATGATTAGCCAATAAATATTAGCTATGTGTAATAGTTGTAGACTCAACTAGGAGTTCTAAACCTAGAGTTTATAAATAAAAGTAAGTATTGATATGAAGCCTGTTGACTTGGGTTACTTTTATCAACTAGAGTTCATTAATTCTTAGAGGTCCATGACCCTGAATGAGAAAAAATTTCATCTTTGTCATCACTTGCTTTCAATCAAATGATGATTAGTCCTTCAACTATGAATGTAGGCAACACACTCTAGTAGTATTAGCATGACCTGAGTTGTATCTCTAATAGAAACCACACAATTGTTCATATCGCATTACAGTTCCCTTCAAAATACAGTATATTTCAAAGTAACTTTTATACCCATGACTATTCTAAAATTACGTCATTTTTAGACCCTCTATTTGATCTTAAGACATTAGTAAAGTAGCACACAGGTAACTACATACTACTTTCAAAAACAATTTGAGGGGCTGGGGATTTAGCTCAGTGGCATAAGTGCCTGCCTTGCAAGCATGCGGTTGTGAGTT
>PVJX010049339.1:0-11107 GCA_004027295.1 Dolichotis patagonum
TATCGATTGGGTCTTGTGATAGATTTAGATTTCATCTCTTAATTTCACTACTAATACAAATTTAAAAAATAGTTTCTGCTAAAACTTATAATTCTGCACTTGGACCTACAGATGCCTACAGATGACCAATACAACACTAAAAACAAAACAAAGCTTGATCTTTGCTTTTGTATCCTTATTACTGATATAGGGGAATGAAACTTCTGACCTACTATATGTCCAGTATGAGTTCATGTTCTCTAAAACTGAAGAATGAATTTTAGGAACAATGGGGGTTAAAAGCAGAATATATTTATTGAGAGAAAGAAAGCTCTTGTCTATGGGACAGAAAGGGTCCCATGAGCATTGCCAAAGATTCTGTCTTTTTTAAGAGACTTTTATAGAGTAAAATCATGGGATGAGATGGGTTCAGGGTAGAGAAAACTGGGAACTCATAAGGTGGGCATAAGGTGGGACAGAACTATGGTTAACCAATAAGATTAACTGTTCAGGTAAAATTGATTAAATCAACAGCAAATGGAGAAGCCAGTCACATAGAAAGCGGGCATTCTTAGGAAGCAGTGACTCTTTCCATAGGGGGTTGGGATGGTGACTCCTGACTTCCTCAGGGTGATAGAAAACCATTTAGAATATCCCAACATTTGGGTGCATGGGTGCATTTGCTTGATCGTTTGTCTTGAGGACTAGCCCACAGCAGGAGGTGTTTGTCTCCCCCACAGCTGCAAGGAATCTGGGCTTCTGCACTGGCTCCTTTGAGGACCTAGCCCTGTATGACTGCCTTTAATATTTCTAACTAACTCAGCTCCCTATAACATTACATTACAACTTTGAAAATAGGTGTGTTAATCATTTAGGAGAAATGGACAGAACAAGGTTCATTATCTCTAAATTTACCTCGTTTATTTCATCCCTCTTCAAGACTAAGGGCACCCATGTAGGAGTAATTGAATTAATTGTTCAAGATTCACAGGGTCATCTGATTGTCAGGTTTTACGAGTTCCAGTGCCAGACCTTCTCCTTGGAGTGAGGTCTAGAAGTTGTCAACCACTGTTAGGGTCACCTTGAATTCCAGCAAACCCCCAGAAGACTGAAACTGCCCCAAGCAAAATATTCATTCTGTGGGAAATGAATTGCTGTTCAGGCCAGGAGAATTCCTCCAGAGCTGCAGGAAACCAGGACTGAGATAATGGTCAACCAGACTCCAGCCCATCACATCACCCCATAGCACTCTAGCCCTCTTCTTGGGAGGCAGGGCAGGCTGAGCCTCTTTATCAGTGTGCTTCTCTCTCACTCTCCAATTAAAGCTTATGTCTGTAGATTCATATGGTCACATTAGTTTTAATTTTTGTTCACTAAAGCAAGGACTAGCTCTTCACAAAATGACAAAATAGTAGCTAGCCTTTTTTAAAAAAGGTTTTAAAAATACAAAAAATTGAGAACATAAAATACAAAAAAATCTCAAAAACAGAAGGGATTATCAGTTTTTTTTTTTAAACACAACTCAAGGCACTGAATAGGAAAATCTGAATGGTATAATTAGTATTAGGAAATTATAAATATCTAAATTGTTTGAAGATTTTCTTTTTAGACAGGTTTTTATTTTGTAGCAGAGCCCGGCCTTGAACACACTTTGTAGTCCAGGCTGGCCGCAAACTTGCAATTTTCCTGCCTCAGCCTACTGAGTGCTGGGATCACATACATGTACCAGTATGCTTACTACGAACAGCATTTTAAACCTAAAAGTTAATAACTTTGAAAAGGATTAAGAAGTTATCTTTAAGCCTTCAAGTAATAGATGTTATAATCTATGTAACTACATGACATCATTATTTATTGTTGTTTATATATTATATTTTATTTAATATATATCAATAATAAAATGTATTTGCCACTGGAGGGGGTCTAAGTAGGTTATAGCTGAGATAAGGAACCTACTCATAAAATTAAGTTGTAGAGTCTGTTCTACTAAAATAATTTTTTGGACATGTCAGTAAAAGGCATACAACATTTCATTAGGCAGAAATTCAAAAGCACATACTCAAAGAAACAGAATGCATAATGATCTAGAATTGGGAATACTTATGATGTCTCAGGATTGTCTTCAAGATGGGTCTTCTAAGATGTGATTGTCACTGTCTGTCAGGTTACTCATGTGGCAGGCTCTGTGAGAATGCAGGTCATTTACAGGTGTTTGAAGTTAATGTACTGCCTGTTAATGCTGCTTCCTTGAGGCTGGGTTCTTCATAAAGAAGTGCAATTCACAGCTCAGAAGTATAGCACAGAGCCTAGCTTAGAGGCTTATCTTGTTTTTAAGACCCCAAGACTATCTATCTATCTGTCTATTATCTGTTTATTTATTTTTGAGCTAGTTTCCTGTAAGGGAAAAAGGCTTGAGTAAATTTTGAGTCCTGAAACTGCAGTTTTTCTTAAAAATAAAACTCCTTCTCTCTTTCCTACCTATCTTTCTTATATCCTACTCTAATATATTATTCACATACATACACCAATGATATCATGTATTATTTATTATTTTTACATTGTAAATTGTGGGCAGTTCTTTTCATGAAACCACAGCATGGAAGTTTGAAAAAAGACAGAACAAGCAATTTTAAAGTATTTTAGTCTCAAAAGACCTTTATATTTTGAAAAATTGTTCCAAGCCTCAAGGGGCTTTTGTTTATGTGAGCTATATTTATCAATATTTATTATATTAAAAATTAAGGAAATTTGATGTTTTTCACTTGTTCATGATTATGATAAACATAACAAAAGTGTTAGGTATTGCAGATAAGTGACATTTTTATGTGAACAACATTTTTTAAAACATAAATTTTAATAAGACTGGTGTTGGAGCCCCACCCTGGCTTGCGCAGCTGAGCTGGCCTGAACCCCCTGGCCCCCTCCGCACCACCACAGCATTGAAGAAGGTGCTGTGTGGAGGGGACCACTGAGATCTGGCCTAGCTCACGCTGCTGGGTGTTCTTGCCCACTGCTGCTCTCCCCTACTGCCACAGCCTAGAGGAAGGCACCACGTGGAGTAAGTGTCCAAGGCCCGCCCCGGCTCACGCTGCTGACCTGGCTCATTCCCTTCTGGCCCCCTCAACACAATCATAGCAGCACGGAGGGAGGCACCATGCTAAAGAGACCACCGAGCTCTGCCCCAGCTCACACTGCTGGGCATGCTTGCCCACTACCTTCCCCCCACCACCACAGCATCGCACAGAATCATTGAACTGAGGTGGATTGACAGCGCTGGTTCAATAGGAGACTGGGTGGCCCCTCACTCAGACAGAACACCCTGGTAGGTTCTGGTCACTATGTACCCAACAATTGGGTGGATATCAACCACAGAGTAGGACCCTAGGAGGTACACTGCTGACAGTTGTGACTATAGGCACTAAATAACCAGATATTGGCCCAGAAGGTAAAAATGACAAAATGAAAAACCAAAATGCAATCTCAGCCATCTAGTCCATCAGGTGCAAGAACAGATGACAGAGAAATGGAGGACTTTAAAAGTCATACACCGGAAATCTCTGAAAAGATAGCAAAGAAGTAAAGAAACAAATCCGTGAGGCTAGAGAGGAAATCAAATTAGAAGTAATGGCTTCCGTAAAGACAGAAGTAACAACCTTAGTAAAGGATTTGCTCAATATAGCAAGAGAAGAAATAGATTAAAAAATACAGGAGCATGGGAAATTGATTGAAACCTTGAATGAACAAGGTAGAAAACAAGCAGAATCCATGAAACAGTTTCAAAGAGATATCCAAGTAACAAAAAACTATTGAAAGCTGGCAAAACAATTTAAATGAAGCTGAAGATAGAATTTCAGACTTTGAGGATAGGATCAGGAGTTAGCAACCAGGAAAAGATAGAACTTATAAAAACAACAAAGCAGTAGGAAATGACAATCCAACAGCTTCAAGATGAAGCCAAGAGAAACAATGTAAGGCGAATAGGCACCAGTGAGGAGGCAGGAGACAATGCAAAGGACTTAACTAAGCTATTCACAGAAGTAATAATGGAAAATTTCCCAAACATAGTGAAAAAATCTGATATACAAATATGTGAGGCATACAGAATGCCAAACAGTCACAACCAACTTAAATCTACACCCAGACATATAATAATTAAGATTTCAGACATACAACATAAAAACAGAATGTTAAGAGCTGTTAGAGGAAAGACACAAATCACCTATCAAGGAAAGCCTATTAGAATCATGACAGACTTCTCAGCACAAACCTTCAGGTTAAAATGAGCTTGGAGTGAAGTATTTCAAGTCCTAAAAGAAAACAACTTTCAACCCAGACTGATGTACCCAGCAAAACTGTCTTTCAAATTTAATGGAGAAACAAGATACTTCCATGACAAAGAACAACTGATGAAATTCATATCTACCAAACCAACCCTAGAAGGAGTATTGAAAGATACACTAGAAAGAGATAAAAATGACCACAATCTCCAGAACAACAACAGAAAGAAACCACCAGCCTAGACAAGAAGTTAAACAAGGGAGGAAAGCAGGAAACCAGCCACAGGAACATAATATGGCAAAGTCAAGTCAATACATATCAGTAATAACCATAAATGTAAATGAGCTTAATTCACCTGTCAAAAGAAACAGGTTGACAGAATGGATCAAGAAACAGGACCCCACAATATACTGTATCCAAGAAACACATCTGACTCAAAAACAAACTCATAGACTGAAAGTTAAAGGATGGAAAACAGTATTCTATGCAACAGGAACCCAGAAAAAATCAGGGGTAGCTATTCTGTTTGCAGACAAAGTGAACTTCAAACCTAAAAGGACTAAAAGATATAAAGAAGGACACTACATACTTGTAAGTGGAAAACTACAAGAGGAAGAACTAACAATTATAAATATATATATGCACCAAATACAGAAGCACCCAACTATATAAGACAAATACTAATAGACATGAAAAACCAAATACAAAAGAACACAATTGTAATAGGAGACCTTAACACCCAGCTGTCACAAAGAGGTAGATCAATTAGATAAAAAGTCAGCAAAGAACTAATAGAAATGAATCACACCTGTGAACGAATGGACTTAGTGGATGTTTACAGAGTGTTCCACCCAACTATATCCAAATATAATTCTTCTCAGCTGTACATGGGACAGTCTCTAAAATAGACCATATATTAACTCATAAAGCATTCTTAAGTAAATGCAAAGGGAGTAAAATTATCCCATGTATAATATTTGATCATAGTGCACTAAAATTGGAAATCAATTGCTAAAAAAACCTGTATAAATACATGGAAATTAAATAACAACCTTCTGAACAACCAGTGGGTTACAGATGAAATTAAAGAAGAAATAAAACAATACCTAAAATATAATGAAAATGCAGACACATCATACTGTAACCTATGGGACGCAATGAAAGCAGTCCTAAGAGGAAAATATATAGCATTAAATAGTCACATCAAGAAAATGGAACAAGCACAAATAAATAACGTAATGCTACATCTCAAGCTCCTAGAAAAGGAAGAGCAATTCAAACCCAAAGCTCACAGAAGGGAGGAAATTGTTAAGATTAGAGCAGAAATCAATGCAATTGAAACAAAAAAATACAAAGAATTAATGAAACAAAGAGCTGGTTTTTAAAGAGGATAAATAAAATTGATAAACCTCTAGTCAACCTTATCAAGAAAAAGAAAGAAAAAACCCAAATCCATGCCATAAGGACTGAAAAGAGGGAAATTAACTACAGATCTCATGGAAATTCAAAAGATCATGAACACCCACCTTGAAAACCTCTGTTCACAAAAGGTGGAAATCACAGAGGAAATATACAGATTTCTAGAAACGTGAACTACCAAAGCTCAATCAAGAAGATATAACTATTTTGAATAACCCAATATCACCTACTGAAATAAAAAATGTTATTAAAAACTTACCAACAAAGAAAAGCCCAGGTCCTGATGGATTCATGGCTGAATTCTATAAGAAATTTAGAGAAGACCTAATGCCAACACTTCTTAACTTCTTCAAAAAATTGATACAAAAGCAGTCCTGCCTAAATCATTCTAAGAGGCAAGTATTATCTTGATACCAAAACCAGAGAAAGACCCAACCAAAAAGGAGAACTATAGACCAATCTCACTCATGAACATTGATGCAAAGATTTTCAATAAGATACTGGCAAATGGAATGCAGCAAATCGTCAAGAAGATTATACACCATGACTAAGTGGGATTTATTCCAGGAATGCAGGGATTGTTTAACATTTGCAAATCAATAAATGTAATATACCACATCAACAGAGCCAAAAATAAAAATCACATGATCATTTCAATAGACACAGAAAAAGCTTTTAATAAAGTCCAACACCCGTTCATGATAAAAACCCTACAGAAACTCGGAATAGATAGTATGTACTTCAATCTCATAAAGGCCATTTATGACAATCCAAAAGCCACCATTACACTAAATGGACAAAAACTGAAAACCTTCTCTTTAAAATCAAGATCAAGATAAGGATGTCCACTATCACCACTCCTTTTCAATATAGTTCTAGAAATATTAGCCAGAGCAATCAGACAATAGGGAGAAATAAAAGGAATAAAAATAAGAAGAGAAGAAGTCAAATTATCATTACTTTCAGATAACATGATCCTCTACATAGAAGACCCAAAAAACTCCATTAAAAAACTATTAGAGGTAATAAACAAATTCAGCAGTATAGCTGGATACAAAGTCAACACTCAAAAATCAATAGCATTCCTGTACACAAACAAATAACTCACTGAGAGAGAAATTATGGAAATATCACTTTTTACAATAGCATCTAGAAAAATGAAATACTTAGGAATCAACCTAACCAAGAATGTAAAAGATCTATATGCTGAAAATTATATAACTCTAAAAAAGGAGATTGAAGAGGATATTACAAAATGCAAGGCTATCCCCTGCTCTTGGTTAGGAAGAACCAACGTTGTGAAAATGGCCATACTCCCAAAACTGCTATACAGATTCAATGCAATCCCAATCAAAATACCATTGAGATACCTTACGGATCTAGAAAAAACATTCCTAAAATTCATCTGGACACAGAAGAAACCTATAATAGTAAAGACGATTCTGAGCAACAAAGGCAAAACAGGAGGCATCTCAATCCCTGATTTGAAACTATACTATAAAGCTACAGTAATAAAATCAGCATGATACTGGCAAAGAAATGGACCTGAGAATCAATAGAACAGATTAGAAGTTGCAAGTATAAGTATAAAGACACTCAGCTACCTTATATTTGACAAAGGGGCTAAACGTGTTCACTGGAAAAAAGACAGCCTCTTTAATAAACGGTGTTGGAAAATTGGCTTTCCACATGCCGAAAACTGAAAATATAACCATCCTATCACCATATACTAAACTAAAGTCAAAATGGATCAAGAATCTAAATATTAAAACAGAAACACTAAATCTGCTGGAAGACAAAGTAGGTAAAAACATTGGAGACATAGAGGTAGGGAGAGAATTCATGAATAAAACACAAACCACACAGGAAATACCTCAAAGACTCAACAACTGGGATCTCATATTACTAAAAAGATTTTGCACTTCAAAAGAAATCACCAACAAAGTGAAAAGAAAACCCACAGAATGGGAAAGAATCTTAGCCAACAATCCCTCAGACAAAGGACTTATATCCACAGCATATAAAGAACCGAAAAACATCAAGCCCCCTAAATTCAGACCCTCTCCAAAAATGGGCATCTGAGATGAACACACACAGTTCTCAGATGAAGATATACAAATGGCAAATAAATACATGAAGAAATGCTCACCATCACTGGTCATTCAAGAAATGCAAATTGAAGCAGCATTGACATTTCGTCTCTCCCCAGAAAGAATGGCTGTCATCAAGAAAACAACTGATAACAAATGTTGGCGAGGATGCAGGGAAAAAGGAACACTGCTCCACTGTTGGTGGGTGTGCAGACTGGTGCAACCACTATGGGAATCAGCATGGAGTTTCCTCAAAAAGCTGCAATTGGAAATTACATTCAATCCAGCTATTCCCCTCCTGGATATTTCCCCAGAAAAATTGAAAACCTCAGGTCACAGAGATATATGTACACCTATGTTCATAGCAGCACAATTTGTGATAGCTAAATCTTGAAAACAACCAAAATGTGCATCAACTGCAGAGTGGATGAAAAAAATGTGGTATTTTACACAATGGAATACTACTCAGCCATAAAAATGATGATCTTGTGGCCTTTATAGGTAAATGGAACCAACTTGAAAATATCCTCATTAGTGAAATAAACAGGACTCACATGAGTAAATATCACATTATCTCTCTAGTGTAAAAAAATAACAAAACCTGACCCAATACTGGGATCCAAAGAGTATGATAAATATTGTGAAAGTGAAAGGGAAGGAAAGTGCTCTAAAGAGTATAATGAAATGTATAGTGTGTAAGATAGTTGATCATATTACTGAATTTCTGTTGGAACATTGAACAGAAGGATTTGCACTGTCAATGTTTGAGTGTCTAGCCACTATTTATGCTTTGATTTTGTAACTTTGGCAACTATTTTTTGAGACACAAATCAGTAATGTATCAACTAGTGATTCTATGATGAGAATTTTTTTTCCTTTGAATGCCTTGAATTCGGTATTGTTCTACCCTTTTCTGCTTTTCTATTCTCTTTAATTTTCTTTTATTTCTTTGAAAAAAGAAAAAGAAAAGAAAAGCCAGGGATTTAGCTCAGCAGAATAAGTACCTGCCTGGTAAGCACAAGGTCATGAGTTCAATCCCTAGTACAAAAAAAAAAATATGCAATATAACAACCATTGTAAAATTTCTTTCATTCTGTTGTGAAGACCTATATTGACATTGTTTTGAGTTTGTTGTTGTTGTTTATGCCTTTTGTTTTTTGTTCTTTTCTGAATTTTCTCTTTTTTAAATAATATAAAAAATAAAAAATTTAAAAAGACGTGTTATAAGAAGCTAAGTTAGACCAAAATATTTTAGGCAGTCAGACAGGGCTAGGTTCTCAAAGGAGCTAGTGCAGAAGACTGGATATTTTGCAACCTCCCACTGTAGACCAGACCTCGAGACAAAAGATGAAACAAATGCACCCACATCCTAAGGATAAACATCAGCAATTGATATTGTAAATAGGTATCAGACACCTTGAGGAAACCAGGAGTCACTAACCCAACCCCCTACAGGAAAAGGCCCTGTTCTGTATTGATACCCACTTACTATGTGACTCACTTTGCCATTTGATCCCAATGTAATCAATTTTACCTGAGCTATCATAATCTTATTGGTTGACCATAGTTCTGTCCCACCTCATTCCCATCTTGCACTACATTGGACCCATCTCACCTGTGGTTTTGCTCTATAAAACCCCTAGAAAAGGCAGGGTCTTTGGCAACCCACTTGGGACCCCTTCTGTCCTTCTCTTGGACAGAAGCTTTCTTTCTCTCAATAAATATATTCTGCTCTTAACTCCTGTTGTTCCTAAAATTCAGTTTTTAGAGAACACCAACTCAAACTGGACATCTAGCATGTTGGGAGTTTCTTTCCCCTATATCACTAGCATTGTTTTACATTTTTGTAAAACACTTTAATGTCTGATAGAACACAGGTGGATTTTCCTGTCTGGTTTCTGCAGTCAATCTGTTGAGATAGCACATGTTATGGAGCTCTTGAAAACCACTCTCTACTCTCAAGAAATACAAATAAAAAGGGATAACAGTGCCTAGTATTAATGGGAGGATAGTGTTCAGAACATACTTTGACAATTTCTACTGTAACTGTTAAATTATAATTGCTTGTGCAAAAATCTAAAGCAAGTCTTAGTGGTATAGGCAGCTGAGTTAGTTAGAAATATTATAGGTAGTCATACAGAGCTAGGTCCTCACAGGAGCCAGTGCAGAAGCCCAGAAACCTTGCAACTTTGGGGGAGACAGATCCCTCCTGCTGTGGGCCAGGCCTAAGACAAAAGATCAAGCAAATGCATCCATATCCTAAGGACAGACATTCTAAATGGTTTTCTATCACCCTGAGGAAGTCGGGAGTCACCATCCCAACCCCTGAGGAAAGAGTCACTGCTTCCTAAGAATGCCCGCTTTCTATGTGACTGGCTTCTCCATTTATCCCTGATTTAATCAATTTTATCTGAACCGTTAATGTTATTGATTAACCATAGTTCTGTCCCACCTTATGCCTACCTTGTGAGTTCCCACTCTGAACCCGTCTCATCCCATGATTTTACTCTATAAAAGTCCCTAAAAAAAAGACTAAATCTTTGGCAACCCACTCAGGACCCCTTCTATCTCACAGACAGAAACTTTCTTTCTATAAATATATTGTGTTCTTAACCTCTGTTGTTCCTCCGATTCATTCTTCTATTTTAGAAAACATGAACTCATATCAGACATACAGTAGGTCGAGAGTTTGTCATTAGTAAACATGACCTAGAAGTACATTGAAAGGTTAGTGTACCATGTGTCATGTGAGACAGTGTATTGAGGATTCATAGAGAGGACAGTAAAATAATTTACCAATAGACAAAGGAACATAAAAAAGACAAGAATTTATTTAGATCAAAGTGTGTTGTGATGAGGGAGAGACTGAGGGAAGATTTTGAAGAGAAGAATCATGCATTCAGGATGAAAGACTAGGAGGTGAAAGACTTTTCTTTTTGAGGGTTGTTTTTTTTTTATCCATACTGGGGATCAAACTCACCACCGTGCACTTGCAAGGCAGGCGTTTATACCACTGAGATAAATCCCCAGCCCCTTGAGGGTTTGATGACATAGAAAAAAGTCTAAGCAGTAAATGTCACTATCTAAAGAATGTCTTTTCCTTGGACCAAATGGCACCTTGTAGATCTTACAGGAGCATCTTCATGGAGTTTAAAACTATCTCTTTACAGTTACAGTTTCCAAGAGACAGTTCTCTGGCCCACAGAAGGTCTTTAGCTGGGGCAGGCACTGTGGAAGGTGGAAGCCAGATAAACAAGACACTGGACAATTCTTTTTCTTTTTCTTTTTCTTTTTCTTTTTCTTTTTCTTTTTCTTTTCTTTTTTTTTTTTTTTTTGGTACA
>PVJX010049340.1:0-11107 GCA_004027295.1 Dolichotis patagonum
TTTATTTTAAAGAGAATAAAACAAAAGAGGGCAGAACAAAGCAGATTAGAACAGAACAATATAAGCAACACAACACTTTACAACAAGACAAGCGGACATTAACAGTAGCTGTCAAAATATCTCTTTCTCTGCTATACTTGAGCATAGTTTCAGATACAATAATATCAAACATAACACAATGGTATAAAACTGAGGAACACTATTTCTTATATAGCTGATTTCTTTATTTGTTTTAAATGGTAAGAAATCAGAAAATGAGATGATTAATCCAAGAAAAATATCAAAGAAACTTATAACACCTTCAATCCAACCTTAAATTTACAAAAGACAAATTTCTCTCCCCAACTCCACGCCCTTGAAAGCCAGTAGTCTGTTCTTCCTATTCCCACTTCCTTCCCTATCATCTAAGCTTTAACCACTGAATTCTGAACTCTGTCCACAGTATTTTACTAAAACAACCCTTGCAAATGTGACTGATATTTCTTGCTAAAGTCAATGATCACTTTACAGTTATTTTTCTCTCTACAGCACTAAACGACTGCTAATTCCTGCTTTATCAGTAATTTATTTTTTTTTATTTTATGAAAAAAAAACAAGAAAAAAATTCTGTCTTCTGCCTTCACTGAGACCTCTGACTCGGGTTTCTCAGTACATTTCATAGACCTCATCTCTATTCCTTAACTGCCAGTGTTTCTCAGTATTCCATCTTTATGCCTTATTCTACATCCAGGAGTCCTTAATTTTGACATCATAAGAGTTCATGAATATACTTCAAGAGGAAACTGTATGTAGAATTGTGTATATAAATCTTATTCAGAAAAGGTCTATAGTTTTCAGATACCTAAGGAGTCTTGAGTGAAATAAACTCTAAAAGCAACAGATTCTCAGATTCAGAACTTCAAATCACTTTTCCAAAAAAGTTGAGCACTCTAAAATCTATATCTCCAGTCCTAATTATTCTCAGTATGGGCACCCTATGCTTCCTCCCTGCTATCCATGTCCACTCCTTAATTATTCATATTCAGTAACCAAGCCTTATAGTCTCTACATTCTATCTCAAATGTATCCACACTCAGTAACCAAGGCCTATGGTCTCTACCTTCTATCTCAAATGTGAACTCTTCTCTTCATCTCAACCACCATCTCCTCAGCCCAAATGGATTATTTCAATAACATTCTCACACATCTTCCTGCTTCCAACCAACTTGCTAGCTGCAGATAGGATAATCCTTCTAAAAACCCAAATCTGACTGTGCCATTCCCTGATTTAAAAACTCTTCAATGACTTCTTTATTATTCTTACATTGTAGAACTTCACATTCCCTAGCATGGTAATTAAGGTCCTTTATGACATGACTTCTGGTTATCTCATCCATACTCTATAGATCAACAACTCCTTAACAATCCCTTCAACATTTAACTACTATATTCTTTACACTTTAGCTATACTTAACAGTTTTCAGGTTTTGGTTCTAGGATTTGCATATAAGGTAACAACATATTATCCTGTAACACCCTATCCCACCTTGGCCTGAGTAACCTCTGCTAAGAAGCTATCTTTAGCCACCTAAAGCTGGATTAGATGATGCCTCTTATGTGCTTTGATATCATCCTGCATGTGCTGTGAGGTATATCATTTCACACTGTGATGGCTTACTTCTCTGATTTTCTGTTCCCTGCTATAGTTTAGGAAATTACAAGCTCCTTGAAGTCAGAAAACATATGGTGCCCTCAGCACTTAGCACAGTGTCTGGTACATCATAGTAGGTTAATAAATACGTGTTGACTAATCAAATGAATTAATAGGAAGATGGAAATTCTAGAACTGTGACCCTGTAATCTTAATCCCTATAATCTTTACCTTTATCTTCATATGGGAAACAAAGTAGCAGACTCCAGAGAAGTCAACTGACATAAGCAATGATTGTCTAAGGCTCATTTTTCTCATTTTTATAATTAAGCTGTTTTCTTACAGCTTGGAAATTTTGTAATTTGTTGCTTTCTTGACATATCAAATTCTCATCTCACAAAATACAATTCAGACTCTCACTCTTCTTCCTATACTTATATTCTGTCATCATAAAGGCACTGTGATGGTCTAGTTCACACATTTGGAGACTGGATTGGTAAAGGCAAAAACATAGCTTACATGTACGTAATACACACACACACACACACACACACACACACACACACACATATGAAAGAAAAAGGAGGAGGGAAGGAAAGAGGAAACAAAGAAGACAGAATGGTCATATTGAGGTAAGTATAATTTCCTTCCCATAAAAATGAAATTGAGGTCCAATTTTAAAAAGTTCACAATGTTAAATGATCATATAACAAAATTCATAAAATACTTCAAGAGTACTGACCAGAAAATGCAAGAAGAAAAAGGAATCACATGGATTTAGGTTATCTTAAAAAGGCTGAATTTCAGTAATTTGACATGGTTTGGTGGAACAACTCTTAATAAAAGTTGAAAATAAAGAGATTATTTCCTCTAAATGAGATGCAACTTGAACTTCCATGGCCAAAAGATGTGGAAGAATTAATGTTATAGAACCAATGCGTACTGCAAAACTATGAAAATATGTAACAACAATAACCAGCACTAAATATATAAGGCAAGGACTAATCATCTACTGCTCCCTGGAGGAAGAACCAGGGCCTAAAAGACCAGTTCTCATCTCTTAATTTCTTTGATAAGAAAGGGCATGCTTCCATTTAGTGCTCATACACACTGACCCCTTTTCTCCTCTGCGGACAATGTTGATATACTATCACTTTTGCTTCCAGATATTAAACTCGTATTTAATAATATGTGTGCTTATTGATGTATGTATTCAAAAACTTTCACTGACAAAAATGGCTCTGCATTCATCTCTTTGTCTTTCAGTTGCTGCACACAAATGCAGCAGAGAAGTGGAGGATTTAAATGCACAGCAAGCAGCTGATGTATTTCTCTATAAACTAGTCTACATATCATGCAAAGTGTAGAAGCAAAGAAAGACTCAGATGCATTCTTCTCCATAAAGAGGCAAATGAAGTCAAGGGAGTAAGTAGTACAGAGGAAAATGAAATGCTAAAATGAGATTATCAATACATGCCCTTTTAAAAACAAATCAAAAGAACCATTATCCTTTCCAATATTGAAGATTGGTTAAACTCTTTCAGTGCAAAGGAGAAGGAAGAGTGTCCACTTTTCACTCTAAACAAAACCAGTATTTGCAATGTGGTTATATTTCAGTAGCGGATAGAGTTACTATGTCATGTAAAAGGAAAAGAGGCAAAATAAGAATGCTTAAAATAAATTATAATATATAGAAAAGTAAAGAAAACCTTAGCAGTGCATACTATGCCTTTCTGTCTTAGATTCCATTTGATAGAGAAAAATACACCTTTATAGGGCTTCATAAAAATTGCTCCAATATATCACATGTAAATTTAAAAATATATGATTATATTTTGATACATAATATATGATAGCCAAACAGACATCAGGGATCAGGAATGTTCACCTGTGCCAGTGAGTTACTGAAAGAGAAGCCATAGGAGATTAGGGGAGACAAAGTTGAAAAAATCAAGGGTAACAAAGACGTCACTACTGAATTTATACTCTATGTAGGGATACACAAACATAAACGTGTGTGCTACTTTAAGATGTGTATGTATGTTTTAAGAAAATCAATTACTCTTTCATCTAATCTATAAATCACAGAAGTGGTTATTTGTATTACAGAAGCATTTTACATGGCAATCTTTCCAAATGTCAACCGAACAGTATACTTCTAAGTAAGATTTGTTTCTATAAATGTGGAATTTATATATTCAATTTCTCAGAAACTTCTCTTGGTATATAAAGTAAGGTATCTTTGTACCACTGAGCTTCATGTGAACTTGCATTTCATTTTCTTTTATAAACTTGAATTCTGGAATACTGTTTCTCCCGAAAGCTTAGAATGCCCATATTATCTATATTTCAAAACCAGGAAGCTAAAAGTATGTCCAGCAAATCGTCATCGGGAAAGTAGAGTCTCACCACTGGGGAAGTACAGTCTCAACATAGAAGTAAATGAGAAAATATTCTTCAAATATTTTAAAGGTCCAAGGCCAATCCAGGAGACTATGATAAATGAGATGTAAGAATATTCCCAGAAATCTCCTGAAAAGATTGCATTGTATTATCTATGCAATGAAGTACATGTTCACACGTGTATTAAAGATAAACTTCTAAAGGAGCTCAGTGTGAGGTAAACACCGAAGTCTAGTTTAGTATACAATAGTGTTTTTATACTAAATCTAAGTTTCATCTGACATGCTTAAGATCTACGAATAAATTAATATGAATAGGATTATTTTGAGAAACTCCTGAGTCTATCCTTTGTTGCTGATGTATATTAACATACAAGCACAAATTTTGCTTATGTGAATTGCTAGTGGCTTTGATTTGTATATGCTAGTTTAAAAAATGTTCCCAGTTTGTAAAATGTATCATTCTCCTGCATAGATAGCGGACTTAGACAGTAATTCCACATATGACAGATGTTGCTTTGAATTCAATTATAATAAAGGTAGTCAAATTGATCCATTGGCAGAGTAGTATCTAGCAGGTAACCTCTAAGAAAAAAAAGACCAAAAATCAGAGGATGATTGTCTATTCTTCTATCAATCCAGACACACATCTTAAAGACAGCCCCAGATATTTTATACTGCTGATATATACTGTTGTTTATATCAACAGTGTGAAACCTTGCCTCAGTAACAGAACAAATTTAAACAAGCCATTTTGAAACTAACACTTTAATTTCTAAGATGATTATAGTCAATAAACGTTGACTATGATACATGTAAACTACTGTCTTACATCATACAATTCTCAAATATTCTATTATGGTAAAATAAAATCACTCTGAGTAAATAATATTTCAAGCATGTTTCAAGGCTAGCAAATCTGTTTTTAGTCTGATAAACAATCCATGTTTCCAACTTATAGACTCATATCTTCGAATCATCTAACTCTAGCTTCAAATCCCTCTAAAAGCAGTCTTGTCACTCTCTGCATGGCAAGTGATGAAACTGGTCTTAGTTTTTGTAGTCTTCTGGGCTTTAAAATATAACTGTCTAAGAATCACAATTATAGTTACTTAGAAGATCTTAAGAATATAAAAGATTATAGTTCTATTTATCAGTGTTGCCAAAGCAGTGCCACCAAAAAGGAGTGGATTGTAATGTTTTTTTTTTTTATTTTAAAGAAAATAAAGCAAAACAAAACAAAACAGAACAAAGCAAATCAGAACAGAACAACACAAGCAACACAGGAATTCACAAAAAGACAACAGGAAATCAACAGTGGCTACCATAATGTCTCTCATTTTCTTTGAAATAGTTGTCCATACCTTCACACACAATAAATTCAAACAAAACAAGATAGTATGAAACCAATCAAAACAAACGAATGGAAGTACTACAAGACTTCAAAACAAAACAATAGGAAATCAACAATCGCTAATATAATGTATCTTAGTTTCTTCAAAATAGCTGTTTACACCTTCACACATATTGAAATCAAATAATAGAAAACAGACTAAAACCAATCAAAACAAAGCAATGAAAGCATTACAGACTTCAAAAAAAAAAACCAGGAAATGAACAATGTCTTGTTTTCTTCAAAAAAGTTATCCATACTGTCACACATAATAAAATCAAATAAAACAACAGAATAAAACTAATCAAAAGAATAAAAGCATTATAAGACTTCAAAACAAGATGACAGGAAATCAGCAATGGCTACCATCATGTCTTCTTTTCTTCAAAATACCTCTTCATACAATCACACATAATAAAATCAATTCTTCTAAACTCTTTAGAAGAAATTCTAGGCATCCATAAGCCTATGCATGTACATCTATCCTTTCTGTATTGGAGTGTAAAACAAAATAAAACAAAACAAATTACAAGGAAAACAAGAGAAAAATAAATAACAGTAACAAAAATCCCCCAAACAATAAAAATATAGGCTTACAAAACAAGGTGGTAGGATGCTTTTTTTGTTCTACTACCGTTGGTTCTATCTATCACATTGTGTCTTATTGGAATTTGAATATGTGTGATAGTTTAAACAAAAATTTTTTTATCGTAAGTGAGATATTATAGTACCCATTGATCATTTTCTGTTATTCGGTTCAGAAAGCCCCGTAATTCTTTCACTCTATGCATGGCTTTATACTATTGTGTTATGTTTGATATTATTGTATTTGAAACTATGCTCAACTATAGTAGAGTAAGAGATATGGTGTTAACTACTGTTGCTGTCCTGTTGTCTTAATGTAAGTACTGTGTTGCCTAAGTTGTGCTGTTCTGATCTGCTCTGTACTGCCACCTTTTGTTTTATTCTCTTTCAAATAAAAAATAAAAACAAAAAAAAAAAAAACAAGGTGGGAGGAACTTAACAAAGGTTGTTACTTTGCATAGGAATCTTCAAAAGAGTTACTCAGACTACCAGATATAGACATCCAAAATTGATCTAATCCTATGAATGTTAACTGGTTTGTTCCAAAACCTAACAGAATTAGTAGTACTATCATCTAACTATCATCTAAGATAACACCTTATCTTAGGTATATATATAAAAATTTATATCTCTCTTTTCTCCTTTGAGCAGTTTTACGTTCAAAATATTTACTGAAGATTTTGTATCTAATTTACTCTTTCAAAATTTTCAATACATAATATCAACATCTAGACCATGACAGATACACTAATCTAAGAGTATACAGCTATCTAAAAATAATGGGAAAAGATGGAATGTATTTGTCACTCACTATAATAAAGAAATTTCTCAGAACAGATAAAAAGACAGCAAACAAAAACCATAAAAGTACACTTATATTAAATATTACAAACCTAGCATGTACTTTAAAAGTAGAAAGCCTATTTTTTTTACTAAATGGAAACTGAAATTCCACCTTTACATTGTGAACTCTTTTTATAATACTTTTTCCAATTAATATCGTGCATTATAAAGAGGTAAAAGTATCTAACAGATAAACTAAGAAACCCCTCCCCCCAAAAAACACCAAACATATCTTGCCTCAAAACCAATTTGTGCCCACCTGCTACCTTGAGAACAATAGCAGTAGCAGTCTCTGGGGCAGCAACTCTTCTCAAAAACAGTCTTATATTTAAGAGAAAATATTCTTATTTACTTATGAGAAAAAAAGACACAGAAACGAAAAACAAAAGGGACAACCAAACAACAACAAACCAAAATAATAACGGTATAGCTTTTCAAAATAAGATAGGAACTTAGCAGTGGTTGTAATATTGTATATTATTACCTTCAAAAGGGTTGCTTAGATTACCAGATGTAGATGTAAAATTGATCTAATCATATGAATATTAACTGTTCTTTGCAAAGAATTAACAGAATTCCTAGTATAGTAATCTTAGCTATCTTATGTATATATATACAAATTTATCTCTTTTTCCTTTTCCCTTTCTTCTTTCCTCCACTCCCCTATCCCTGTTACTTTTCCTCTTTGAGCAATTTCTTACCGTTACATAATATTTTGGATCGTGGATTTTGGATCGTATTTGCTTTTCCAATATTTTACACTAAGGAGACAATATGGTATTTACACATGTGAGTTTCACTTATTTCACTTATGAATATGGTCTCAAGTGGCGTCCATTTACTTACATAAGACTCAATGCAATCATTCTTTATGGCTGAGAAGTACTCCACTGTATAAAAATACCTATCTTTTTTTTATCTATTCCTCAATTGAAGGACACTTTGGTTGTTTCTAACATTTAGCTATTACAAATTGTGCTGCTATAAACATGGGTGCACATGTATCACTGTGGTATATTTTCAATACTTCTGGGAAAATACACAGAAGCTGGATAGCTGGGTCAAATGGAACCTTTAATCCTAGATTTTTGAGACCTCCACACGAGATTTTCACAGTGGTGGCAGCAGCCTACAGGCCCACCAAAAACTGAGAAGTTTTCCCATTTTTCTCTCAGCCCCTCTAGCATTTGTTATTAGCTGATGTCTTGATCTTGTTCATTCTTTCTGGAGTAAGACAGAATTTCAGTGTTGTTTTAATTTGCATTTCTCAAATGACCAGTGATGATGCGCATTTTTTCATGTATTTATTTACCATTCGTATTTCTTCAGCTGCAACGTATATATTCATCTCAGATGCCCATTTTTAGATTGAGTCTTTGAATTTGGGGGATCTGATTTTTTTCAATTCTTTGTATGTTTTAGATAGAAGTCCTTTGTCTGAGGAACTGTTGGCTAAGATATTTTCCCACCTCATAGGTTTTCTTTTCACACTGTTGGAGATTTCCTTTGACACAAAATCTTTTTAATAAGATGAGATCCCAGTTGTTGATTCTGAGAAGTATTTCCTGTGCAGGTTGATTTTTGTTCATGAACTCTCAGCCTACCTCTATGGCTGCAAGATTTCTAACTACTTTGGCTTCCAGCAGATCGAGTGTTTCTATTTTAATATTCAAATTTTTTATCTGTCTTGACTTTCATTTAGTGCATTATGATAAGAATGGGTCTAGTTTTAGTTTTTGGTATATGGACACCCAGTTTTTTCAACACTACTTATTAAAGAGGCTATCTTTCTTCCAGTGAACATGTTTGGTACCTTTGTTGACAGTGAAGTGGCTGAATGTGTTTTTAGTTGTGGTTGTATCTTCTAATCTATCAGGTCTATTTTTATACCAGTACCATGTTGATTTTATCACAGTAGCTTTGTAGTATATCTTCAAGTCAGGGATTGTGATGCCTCCTGATACGCCTTTGTTGCCCAGAATTGCCTTTGCTATTTTGGTCTCTTCTGGTTCCAGACAAATTTTAAGAACGACTTCTCTAGATCTGTGCAAATGGTATTATGATTGGAATTGCATTAAATCTGTATAACAAGTTTGGGAAAATGGCCATTTTCACAATGTTTGTTCTTCCTATCCATGAACAAGGAATATCTTTCCATTTTCTGAAATCCTCTTCAATTTCTTTTTTCACAGTAATGTAATTTTCAATGTATAGATCTTTTACTTCCTGTATTAGGTTGATTCCTAAGTATTTCATTTTTTGGATGCTATAGTGAACGGTGTGGTTTCCTTTATTTCTTTTTCAGTGAGTTTGTTGTTTGTATAGAGGAATGCTATTGAATTTTGAGTGTTGACTTTGTGTCTACAATACTGAATCTGGTTATTACATCTATAAGTCTTTCAATGGAGTTTTGGGGGTCTTCTATGTAAAGTATTCTATCATTTGCAAATAATGATAATTTAACTTCTTCCTTTTTCCTATCCTTTTTCCTTTTATTTCTTCAGAGAGAGAATATTCTGACCAAATTGCTCCTAGAGGTTCTATGTGAAAGATGTGGAAAACTTTGGTCCTAAATGATTTCCCCTTAAGGGAAGCTCAAAATCTTTATTAACAGAATTTCCTAATTTGTACTGGAAAATACATTTAACTTTAAAACAGAGTGGGTGGGAGGAAAAAAAGATGGCGGACTGGTAGGTAGCAGGACAGGGACCCTCTCTGAGAGAAACAGCTCAAATGCCAGAATAAAACACCCTGGAGAGACCCAGAGAGAGATGGACTCTCACAACCCAGGAAGAAACTAAAGTGCAAAAAACCGCTCGAATATGAGGTCCTGGGGCTACTATCCGTGAAGCTAAGATCAGCGAGCAAGGCGACTTCCTGGAGGCGCCTGAATTCCTGCCCGACCTGAACAAGCGATCCACGCCGAAGTGACTGGCTTGAGCCGCTGGAGCGCGGAGCTGAACAGCCCTGCATGCACTTCGCCCGCACCAGCCCTGCATGCGACCCACCCAGAGGCAGCGTGAATTCGCACCGCAGCCGCGCTGAAGTCAGAGGTCGTGGAGCCCAGCAGTTCTTGGGGACCGGCATCAACACAAGGTGAGTGATGGGAATAAGACCCTCCCACTGGAAAGGGGAAATCGACTGGACGACACGATGGATTTGGGCAGGACAGCCCTAAATCCATAAGGAAGTGGCTTCAGGTGGTTACTCCCCTCGTCGAGCGGATTGGTGGAATCTGGTTGGACTAGGCCGTGTCCCTGGCAGGGACCCAGTGAGTCGCTACAAATTAATTCCCTGAGATCAGTGCACACTGACACAGTGAAGGCCTGCGAAGGTTGACTGGCCCGAAGGGGAGCAGCCAGTGCACACTGCCCGTGGGTGAACTCTAATCTCTGATAACCTATTGAGGAGGGCTAAAGCTCCTAGCCTGAGCCCTCTAGAGGAGCCTTAACCAACAAGAAAAGGGTCTGGGAATTACACTGTACACTTGTATGGAAGGAACCAAAAACATGACAAAAGGGAGAAATAAGAAAAAAAACCTAGCTCCCAACCCTGAGAACATTGATCCAGGAGAGGTAAACACAAAAGAGATTGAGGGCAGCAAAAAATGGAACATCAAACACAGCATTAGTGGACATAAAGAGATATCTTCAGCACCTCGTAAGCAGGACCAAAACTGAAACATTAATTCAACTTAAGCAAGAGATAAGTACATTAATAAAAGAAGGGCTGGGCACCTCTCAAGAAGACACAGAAGAATGGAGGAACACAAAAGGAGAGAAAAATTTAATGAAGAATTCAGAAAAAACCTAGAATTCATGAAGCAGATTCAAAGAGATTATCAGGAAACTAAAAATTCCATAGAAAGCTGGTAAAACTGCTTGAAAGAAACCAAAGATAGACTTATCAAAAATTGAACACAGGCTTGCAATGTGGGGTCATGAAAGGGAAGATCTCTTAAAAATAACAAGGGAGCAGGCAGTAAAAATACAAAGACTGGAAGACGACAAGAGGATCTATAACTTAAGAACAAAGTATGTGAATGAAGAAGCAGGAATCAAACCAGAGGAATTACAAAGGCTATTCACAGAAATTACTAAGGATAATTTCCCAAGAATAGAAAAAAGAAATGATATGCAGGTGTATGAAGCATACAGAACTCCAGCCACCTACAACCCAAACAGAGCTACACCCAGACACATAATAATCAAGATCCCAGAAATTCAATATAAGAACAGAATATTAAAAGCCATC
>PVJX010049341.1:0-11107 GCA_004027295.1 Dolichotis patagonum
GCCTGAACTATATAGTAAAACCCCATGTCAAAAAGTCAATAAATTGTGGGAAGCTGGGAAGATGGCAGCTCAATAAGCAGCAAGGTAAAAAGCCTCTCTGAAAGAAACAGCTCAGATGCTGGAATATAGCATTCTTGAGAAGATCAGATGGAAGGAGATGGATCTTCTCAACCCAGGAAGGAACTAAAGTGAAAAAAAAGAAATAAAACAGTAAAACATGGACAGAAGGATGGAACCATACACGCTCTCACCTGAGCCAGTCCCACAGTGTGCAAGACACCACTGGAATCTGAAGACATTCAGTTGTGGTAAAGCTGGGGGTTGGCAAGCCTATGGGCCTCAGTGGGAGGACACTGTCATAGAGGGGAGTGGTGGACCAGAGATCTGAACTGGCTCATGGTTTGTGTGGGGAACTCAGTCCTCCTGCAGAAGTGGGCAATTGGTCAGGCGACATTTTGGAGTCAGGCATGATAAACTCGGAAGCAGAACTGCAGCCAGCTTCATTCAGCCACTCCTAGTGCAGAACAGGTCAGTGACAATTGCTTGGATTGAGTCCCACCTCTGTGCATGATCCAACAGCCAAGGATGAGGTTTCTCAGAAGCTATCCCTAACTGGCCCAGTCCATGTAGCACAGACTAATGTGGTGAAGACTCTCTGTAGTTGCCCAGCTTAGAAGGGAGGGGCCAGCCTGTCCTGCCCCAGCTTGTACTCAGTGGTCGCCAGCAAGCTGGGGAGGGCAGCAATCCCTAGCCAGCATGGTTCAGAGTAATTATAAGCAATACAGGAAGTACAGGACACCAACACTATCCACTTGTCTGGAAGAAACCAGAAACATAACAAGAGGAAAAACAAAAGAATTCTTTAGCCTCCCATGCTGACCCAGGAGAGATGGACACAGAAGAGATAGGGGGTTGCATGCCTGCGGTTTCTGAAAAGGCAGCATCTGACCTATAGAAATATCTTCATAAAATTAAAAAAGAACTTAAAACAGAAATACTAATACAAGTAAAGGAAGATATAAGAAAAATAATAAAAGAGATGCTAAGCACCTCCCAAAAGGACACAGATGGAAGAAAGGAGAAGCATAGAAAAAGAAGGGAAACTTTCAATGAAGAATATAAAAAAATCTAGAATACATGAAACAGATTAAAAGAGACTACCAGGAAATTAAAAACTCCATTGAAAGCTGGGAAAAATACTTGAAAGAAACAAGATAGACTTCAAACCTTGAAAAAAGGTTTGCAAAATGTGATCACAAAAGGAAAAATCTCTTAAAATAACAAGGAATCAGGAAGTAATAATTGAAAGGCTAGAAGAAGACAAGAGGATCTATAACTTAAGAATAAAAAAATGTGAGTGAAAAAGCAGTGGTAAATACAAATGAAATACAAAGGCTATTTACAGAAATAATTGAAGAAAACTTCTTAAGCATAGGAAAAGGAAATGATATTCAGATATATGATGCATAAAGAACTCCTGCCAGTTACAGCTAAAAATAGATCTACACCCAGACATATAATAATCAAGATCCCAGAAATTCAACACAAGAACAGAATATTAAAAGCTGTCAGAGAAAAGAAACAGATCACCTATAAAGAAAAACCCATCAGAATCACAACAGACTTCTTGACACAAACCATCAAATCAAGAAGAGCTTAGAGTGAAGCATTCCAAGCCCTGATAGAAAATAACCTCCAACCCAGGTTGATGTACCCAGCAAAACTGTCTTTCAAAATTAATGGAGAAACAAAAATGGTTCCATGACTAAGAGGAACTGGGGGAGTTCATGACCATGAATTCAACCCAATGAAAAACACTGAAGGACATTCTAGAGAGAGAAAAAAAAACACTATGGCTTCAGGACTAAATGCAGAGGGGGATAAATGAATGGGGCAGACAGTGGGATGAATGGAAAAAGTAGACAATGACAGAAAAATAGCATGGCAGATTAAGGGGCCAAAATTGCTAATAGGATGGCCTCAATACACTAACAAAAAGAAACACAGGCAGAGTGGATCAGGAGATAGTGTCCATCAAGATGCTTTATATAATAAATATAATTAATCTGAAAGAGGGTTTATGGACTGAAGTCAAAGATGAGAAAATAATGCTCTACGTGCCAGGGAACCAGAAAAGCATGGAAGTAGCTTGCCTTTCATCTGCAGATTGGTTGAAAATTTTTATAATTTTTATACACTTTTATACAATGGAGAACTACTCAGCTATAAGGAAAAAAAAACCTTGAGGCTCTTATAGGTAAATGGATACAACTTGACATAAAGATCAGGGGTAAAAAGATTTAGAACCACTTTAGGTAAATAGCAGTTTGCCTCCCTAATCTAAAAACTAAGAAGTTAGTGGGATACATAATATACAATGCACCCTGTGAAAGTGAAAGGGGAGGAATTGTCTAAAATGGGAAGGCAGAGGACATTGATAACCTTGTATCATGATTTGAAACTCATATTGTTTCCATCATTCTGTTTAGTTTGGCTATATTCTGTTCCAGTTTGTCTACTTGTACTAGATTTAAGGGCATGGACAGCTATCCCAAAGATAGCAGGATATACTACAGTAACCATTTTAAATTTACTGTTAACTTAATCTGAAGCCCTGTGTTGCTTTCATTGTCTTGTTTTGACTGATTTTATTTGAATCTGTTTTGTTTGATCCCTGTCTTGTCTTGACTGGCCTTATTTGAATCTGTTATGTTTGATAGTATCAAGTCTGAAAGTATAGGCAACTACTCTGAAGACAATCAGATTCATTATGATACCAATTCTGGTTTGACTATTACCTTCTTTTGAAGTCATATAATGTCTCGAATGTTTTGTTTTTATTGATTTTGTTCTGTACTGCTATGTTGAATTTTATTGTGCCTGATGATATGGGCAATTCTATTGAAGATAACAAGAGACCTCATGGTAACCATCGTAGATCATCTTGAATTTTGGTTTTAAGTCATGTATTATGTCTATCCTTTTGTTTTGACTGACCCCATTTTGTTTTTCTCTTATTTGCTCTTATTCTCTTCAAAATAAACAAAGGTAAATAAATAAATACATAAATAGATTTATACTGCCTGTACTGGAAACCTATTTTTTTTTGCAAATCAATAAGATGAGAATTATATGTCATATGTTTACATTCTTCTGTACAGATGGTGTAGCAGACACTTATTCAAACAAAATCATTTACTCTTTGTAGCCAGGCATTATGATGCATGCTTTTAATCTCAGTATCTGGGGAGCTAAGGCACAAGCATAACAAATTTAAATCCAATCTTCCCAATTAAGTGAATTAGTAAGACTCTGACTCAAAATTTAAAAGAAACTAAGAACTGCAGATGAAGCCTCAGTGGAAAGAACATGAATTCCCACTAGACTGGGGGTGGGAGAGGAAAAGACAAAGACAAAGAAGGAGGAGGAGAAAGAAAAAAAGGAAAACAAGGAAGGGAGGAGGAGATGATAAGAAGAGAAACTATGTAGAATTTAGGACAGTTTTTATCTTGTAGATGTCGACTATAAACTGATGTCATCATAAGTCAGAACGATCATTCTCACAATTAGTTATTCTGGAAAATGCACGACTTCTGACAAGCTTGCTGTTGTTTTCAATTTTGTAGAAGTATTGTCTTACCCCATAATACAGAGGCTTTGTTAATTGAGAAGTCTGTGTAGGGAATATATCTCATTCTCTTTACATTAATATCCAAAATGATGCAGCACATGGAGCTAAAGCAGTTATTCCTAGCTATCACATTCTCACTCTTGCCTGTCAAGCACAGGTTTGCCATCTTCAGCAGATATCCTTACACCTTAAATGAGTCATGAAAGTGACTGTCTGGGGGTCAGGACACCCTGGATCGAGAAAGTGAGTGGTTGCTAGGCATGAAGGTGAAAAGGGTCCATGAACCTTAGGCCTCAGCAGCTTATGTCAAACTCACCCTCACCCCTTTTGAGGCTGCTGTTGATCAAGTATTATTTCATATTTTAAACCTAGCAGCTTAGGTATTCAAGAAAGCTTTTGTGGCTTATCAGGTGAGTCTCTCTTAGCCACTAAAATCTACATGACCTATTTACAGCAGATCAGATAGTACAATGCATGATGAAAATATTCACCTTCTCTGTCCTATGATCTCCATGAATTTGTTTCTTGATTGTGCTCCTCATTGTAATTCCCCAAGATGTGTTATATTGAGTTATTTGTTCCCCATTTCTGTTGAATATCACTGAGATATGCTGATCTTTAGTTAGAAAGTCAGTAGTCTTTAAGAAGGAAAGTGGATTCCAGGTTTTGCTGTTATATTTTACAAATGAGTTGTACATTGCATAATACCGTACATGTCCCCCTCTGATCTGTCAACACATAAGAAAGGTGAAACTGAAGGTAAATGAATTCAGAACAAAAAGAATAATAATTCAAGGATAAATTTGCAATTCTCAATATCTTGGTATAAACTCATCCAAATATCTGTTACTATAAGCATTTCCTTCAATGATTCCATTTATAGTGTGACATTTTAAAATCACATAAAATACTATAAAACATTGAAAATGATCCTGTCACCTCTGTAATCACGTTAGCATTCACTATATTCCTGTTGTCTATTGCATAGCTATTAAAATGCTAATAGGTAAAGTAACTAAAATGATGTTTGCATAACATCTCATCATATCATTTTAGTTTTATAACAGGCTTTGTTGCATAAAAGGTATAAAGAAATTTTAAAATGTACAAGAGAAATCAGGAAAATACCAGGAACAATCCGTCACCTTGAGACCCAGCACCCCTGACCTCAGCACTGGATGTAGCTCTCTCTGCAAAAGGAGAAGCACTGTGTCCTCACTACCCTGGGTGGAAACTGTTTATGTGTCTGATCCCCAAGTATTAATTCTTGGTGCCTCAGGAATAAGTGACAGATACCATGATAAAATTTAACATCTGATGTGTCTTACTAGTAGGGTGTATATGAAAGAAGTACATAGCTTTTTAGCAATATTTTCTCAATCTTATCTAGCGGGATGCCCAACATTTATGTCACATTATCCATAACAAATCACTCTAATCAAGTAACATTTATTACTTCTAGTTGACCCCTCCCTAGATGAGCATTTTCTTTTACTGACTCAACATACAAAGTAAAACAGAAAAACACAGACACACAAGTTCACTTCTCATAAAAATCATTTTAAAGAGAGCAGCATATTAACACTTACAATACACATTAGAAATTATTAGACACTGCTACCTGTATTATTGGATTTCTATTTTTTTATCCTGGGAATTGAACTGAGAACCTCGTGCTTGCCAGGCAGGCACTGTGCCACTGAGCTAAATCCCTGGCTTTCTAATTTTTAAACAAAGGTGATGTCAGAATAACAACATTTTGGGCTGGGAATTTAGCTTAGCAGCGTAAGAGCCTGTCTTGCAAGCATGCAGTCGTGAATTTGATCCCCAGTACCAAAAAAAAAACCCAAACCAAAAAAAAACACCTTCTACTGTACTATAACTAGAGACAATGCATTCCTTTCTGTTTATGAACATTAATTTAACTAACCTGTCCTGTGCTTAGGGATATTTGTCTTATATTTTTTAGTTTTTCATGCCATAAAATCTGTCATAAGTAAACTTATGTATCTAAAATTTATAGTATCTAGGTTTTTTTACAGTGAATAATACATAGCCTACAAATAGAAGTGGATTAAATCCTAAAATGGCCACTTAAGCTTTCTTACCATAGGCATTTTATGTTACATAATTATTACCACAAATTGTCATATATTTTATACACTTCCACATATGTCCCCAAGTTGTGCCTAGCAACCTCTCTAGAATTTAACCCAGATTCTAAAGCCCCAATATGGAAAACCAGCTTCTAGACTCTCATAAATGTGGCGCCCAGGAATCCACTGAAACTTCCTTTATCAAGTGCATGGGAATCAATTTGCTTTTAAAACAACTCTAACTCCTCTCACAGAATGCATTTAAAAATGTTTGAAAGTGAACAAAATTATTGAACTTCCATGTCCTCGGACATCTGCAAGTTCACTGTGAATGAGTGCAGGAGTCCAGGGTGAGTGAAGACAGAGGGCAGCAATAGGGAAGGCTGGCATGTGGCAGCTCATTTGTTTATTTGTGTCATGCTGGCTCTGGGACATCACCAATATGTGTGTGAATAGAAAGTGATACAGAGGCCCTTGGATTGCATGGATCCAGGAAGTAACTAGAAAGTCAGGCCATTGTCCTTAAGATGGCTCAGCCTTGTGGCTTTGCTCAGTGTTCTATCTTGCTGCCTTCTGAGGGATGTTTCATAAGGTGCTAGGCTCTGTAGTCCACTGAGAAGCATAGGTTACTCTGTGATCACTGATTACTTTTGCTGTTGATATTTAAAGACAATATAAAATAATCATG
Organism: Dolichotis patagonum; assembly: GCA_004027295.1. Taxonomy (NCBI): domain Eukaryota; kingdom Metazoa; phylum Chordata; class Mammalia; order Rodentia; family Caviidae; genus Dolichotis; species Dolichotis patagonum. The sequence continues at coordinate 6,416 of PVJX010049341.1, forward strand.
ATCACAGTCTACATCTCACAGGTGTTTACATGGATAATTTAATTGCCACAAATCCTATAGATGATAGTGTACAAAAATAGTGAAAGAGTGAAAGAAACATGCAAGAGTGAAAAACTAGTCAAAGAGTGCAAGAAATGTACAAGTGTGTGGACTGCAGTACTTCAGGTAGTCTTGGGCTTCTACTGGGACCCTACCTGGACTGAACCATCACGGGAGTTATGGGACTTATTTTCATTTGCCTTGTTCATTGTTATAAACCCTTCTCCTTCTTCCTATAAACCTGGAATACACATTAGATGGAATCCTAAGACATTAATTTATATTTAATTATTGAAATAATGATTCTTAGTGACCTTTTGAATTATTTTGATGTTGCATTTTTAACATTTTTTTCTATGGTGCTTCCACTGATGAAATACCAAATTCACTCCTCTGGAAAACATTATGAATGAAGCAAATCTCAAACCTGAGTAATTTGTCATAATTTTCTACCAGGTAAGCTCAGGAAAATAATATTTTCTGTTACTCATGAGTTTTATTAATTCTCTAGTGTATATTTGGAGGAGATGGTCCCTTTCTTGGGTATATTCCCAAGTATAATAGCACTTTTTGTTTTTCCCAATGGCTCTCTCATCTCCAGAGTTGCCTGCTTTCCTTACGTGACACTGTCCAACCAGGATCAACCTGTAACTTCATAAGCCTGCCTGCCTCTCCCAGCCATGTGCAGCTACTCTCGGGCTTCATTTGTACCAGAGCATGGAGAGCCCTATATGGTTGGAAAACTCTTAATCTAAATCCATCCCCAAAGAGATTCATGTCTAACATAGAATGACTTTTCAAAGTCATAGTGAAAAGATTTAATGTAGATTTTAAGACATGAGAGAGAAACAACTGAAGAAAACACAAAAATATCTGCAACTAAATGACTCTTTGATGTCACTGACACCCCCAAGCATAGTAATCATAGGCAACTGTCTACTTAGAAATCCCTCCACCAGAAGTTGACATCCTGGTCCTGTGTCATGGGCCATTATAAAATCAATTATTGCATGATTCTATAAAAAAGGAAAAATCAGATCCCTCTATGAGTAAAAACAAGAAGAAAAATGACTATAGTAAGCATTTCTGTCATATAAGCAAACATCACATTTGGTTCACACAAATACAGTTAGTTAATGAAATATTGTATGATATTTTTGTGCTTTATTAATTTGGCAAGCATTATCATGTTTAGAAAAACTATTAGATTTAAGTTACAATGAAATATTCCAATTACCTACAATCGAATGTAAATAGTATTTGCTTTTACAAAACCATTAACGTATTTGTATATGTTAACAAAAGAAACAGAAAATGAAATTTAAGAAACAAAGTATTTCTATACTCATAATCTAGGTTAAAAGATGAACAGAATCAATACTTCAGAAATTGTATGTAATATATGTGAAATTGTTTAGTTTATGTTGTTTTATTTGTATATATGAATTATTTCACAACTTTTATATGAGATTCCCTTATACTATTGTATCCAGTAATAGTTAATTCATCTCCATTACTATACAGCAGCATAGTAAGTAAATGAGCATGTCCAATATTATTTATTAAAGTGAAAATGATAATATAGTGATCACTTTTGTATAAGCTAGGGTATACACATGAACTCAACTACTTTGTGTATAAAATAAGAAATAATACTTTAGGATCATAAGGTACCTTTTATTTATATTATAATTTATACTTTCCTCAAATATAATTGCTTAATATAATTTATACTTTCCTCAAAACAGTTGGTATGCATAAAAATTTTACAAAATACCCAAATAGATATTTCTTTAAAAAATATGCAAATTATCCCACCATATATAAATTTCAATATTCTAATCATTATGAAAATTAAAATAAAAATCTCTCTCCTCTTTATCCCTTATTGTTGGTCTCTTTCTTTGTCAGGACATTTTTATGTTCCTTCAGGATTTATAATACTCAATTTGTCCTCTAAAATAGGTTCTAATTCTACCACCCTGATCTATAATATATTTATCATTACTTAGATATGAGACTAAATGTCCCCTGTCAAAAGAATCATTTGCTTCTCATCAGACAAGATTTATATATTTTCTTTGTACATAGCTATAATACCTTGGATTTATTTCATACTACTTTATTATCTATTATTTTTGTGTTTAGCTATTTTATGTTTGTAACTTGAGATGCAATGTTAGTCTCAGTGGGACAGAAGTAATTTCACCATGAAGTGCAGTGACTTGAAAGTACCAATGGCACAAACTAAACACTCTTTTAGAATAATAAATTCAGGAGACCTGGTGCCCCAGAGAGAGCTGGAGACCTACGCTCCCGGCATTTGAGTTTCAGGGGAGTTACTGGGGACACTGGACGGGGCCTAGAAGATTGCAGGGATCTCAGTCCACTACACCCAGCAGGCTTCTTTCAGTTCATGAGGCAGAGACCATGAAGGAGGCCTCTAGGCACGTTTGGACTGGCCTGGGGAGAGCTTAAGACCAGAACTGCCAGTGGTTGAGTTCATATCCACCCACCTAGGACAGGGGATTGTGCCCAGGGGGTTCCATTAGCCCCGGTTCTCCATGCCCAGGATCTGCCTCTCAATTTAGGGAGCCAAGAACCTGCAGGGGAGTTGGGACTGCACAAGGTGGGTCCATGGGGAGAGTTGGAGACATGTGCTCCCAGTGTTTGAGTTTCTGGGGAGACACTGGGGATGCTGGACTAGGCCCAGCAGATTATAGGGCCACAGTCCACCATGCCCAGTGGACTTCTTTCAGTTCAGGAGGGAGAGATCATGCAGAAGGACTCTAGGCCCGTTTGGGCTGGCCTGGGGAGAGCTTAAGACCAGCACTGCCAGCAGTTGTTCAAATCCACCCCATTAGGACAGAGGATTGTGCCCAGGGGTTTCCACCAGCTTCAGTTCACCATGCCCAGCTTCCACCTCTCAATTTAGGGATCCATAAGCTGGCAGGGGAACTGAGACTGCTCCAGGAGGTGAGAGGTCAGGAGATGATTCACCACACACCCAGAGGAAGCTTTGGAATGTCACTCAAACCAAGGAAATAAAGAAAAAGGACAAAAGGAAAGACCAAAAGGCAGGCTCAAATCTCCAGCCCATTCCAAGAAAGCCTAGCAGCCATGTACATAGAAGAAAATAGAAGCCATACACCTGAAATGACTGAAATGATATCCCCTGAAATAAAGCAGCAACTAGAGGAAGCTATGAAGAAATTCAAATCAGAAATAATTGCCCAGGTAAAACAAGAAATGATAAAAGTAGGAAAATAAATAGTGAACACATCTAGTGAAGACACAGCTAAAAAAATTAAAGGAACAAGGCAAACAGATAGAATCCCCAAATGAACACTATAAGAAACAAATAGAATACATAAAGCAGATTCAAAGAGATATACAGGAAATCAAAAATTGTATTGAAAGCTGTCAAAACCACATCAATAAAAGTAAAGATAGAATTTAAGACCTCTAAGATAAGATTGCAGCTAGTGAAGAGGAAAGCAAAGGTCTTTAAAAAACAACAAAAAAATAGGAAATAACAATTCTAGAGCTGCAAGATGATGCAAAGAAAAATAGCATAAGGTTAATAGGGATAAATGAAAAAGAAGGGGACAGCCCAAATGATACCAAGAGGATATTTACAGAAGTAATAGCTGAAAACTTCCCAAACATGAGAATAGAAACTGACATACAGATTAGTGAAGCATATAGAACTCCAAATAACCATAAGCAAAATAAAACTACACCCAGACACATAATAATCACCATCCCAGAAATCCACCATAAGAACAGAATACTAAAAGCTGTTAGGGAGAAAAGACAGATCACCCATAAAGGAAAACCTATCAGAATCACAGCAGACTTCTCAACACAAAAAATGAAGTCAAGAAGAGCATGGACTGAAGTATATCAGATCCTAAAGGAAAACCATTTCCAACCTATACTGATGTACCGTGCAAAACTGCCCTTCAAAATGGATGGAGAAATAAGATACTTCCATGACAAAAAAAAGCTGAAAAACATCATGAACATCAAACCAACCCTACAAAGAATACTGAAAGACATTCTAGATACACATAGTATAAAACTGCCAAGCAAGGCAGACAATTAAACAGGATGGAAATCTAATGATACAACAGCAGAAAGATAACATGTCAACGATAAACCAATATATAACAGTTATAACCATTAATGTAAATGGCCTCAACTCACCAATCATAAGTAACAGACTGGCAGAAAGGATCAAAAAACAACATCGAACTATATGCTATCTATAAGAAACTCATCTAACCCAAAAGGAAACCAATAGACTGAAGGTCAAAGGATGGAAAACAATACTTTATGCAACAGAAAACCAAAAAAAAGCAGGAGTGGCAATCCTGTTTGCAGACAATGTGAACTTCAAACAAAGAAAGATCCAAAGAGATAAAGAAGGTCACTATATACTAGTTAGGGGGAAACTTCAAGTGGAAGAGATAACAATCTTAAATATATATGCACCAAATTCCAGAGCACCCAGCTATATAAAGCAAATACTAACAGAAATGAAAAATCAAATAAGCAATAATACAATTATAACAGGAGACTTTAACACACCATTGACCCAAAGGGACAGATCAACTAGACAGAAAATCAGCAAAGACATAACAGAACTGA